>JAZHYW010049567.1:0-85266 GCA_037355805.1 Ixodes ricinus | reverse complement strand
AATTCATCACAGAATATGTTTATATTCGAACTAGGTGGTGTGTAAACCGCGCACACCAAGTACGAAACATTCATTTTATTAACGGTCGCAACGCACACCTCTGCGTGTTAGAATGAAACACTTTTTTTTCAGACAATCAATGGTCATTTATATACATCATAATACCGCCACCTTTCCTGCCTTTCCGGCATAAGCAATAAAAATGAAAGCCTCGTAAGGAAAACATATCGCAAGCTGCATCGTCAACATTCACCTCACTCAATATAGGCAGACCTGCAAATGGGAGTCGCTCGCCTAACAATTGCGGTAACTGG
Source organism: Ixodes ricinus (assembly GCA_037355805.1). Lineage (NCBI taxonomy): Eukaryota > Metazoa > Arthropoda > Arachnida > Ixodida > Ixodidae > Ixodes > Ixodes ricinus. The sequence goes on along the minus strand of JAZHYW010049567.1, from coordinate 84,952 downwards.
TCCCAATGCTTGTGAATGCTTCTAACGGTTGTGTGAATTAAATTTACCTTAGTGTCAATGTTACCTTCCCATGTCGAACCTTCGACGTATGCGACCCACTCACGGAATGAATCAAAATACGATTCCATGTTCACCTGATTTTATTTATGTCTCGTTCACTCCCGATTTAAATTGCTGCCGCTCCCTCTTTTCGTCTCAAGAATGTTGTTTTCCCATGTTTGATCCAAGTAAACTGTATCCCTTCTTTATTTTACGATAACGACAGGGGAACATGGAAGACAAACAGACAGCACACGCTTTGTCTTCCATGTTTCTCTTTCGTTATCGTAAATTAGAAACCAGCACGCTCAACCATCTGCTGTATCCCTTCTCTTTAGTACAAGCCTTGCTCGACCACAGCAAGCTCTTCCGTGCCTTAGTCAAATTTTCATTTATGTAAATGTTCTCGTTTCTGAGGGTAGTTCTTTTCTTGCCCACAGGTCCCTCGTGCGCCTCTCGGTGAACCTTACTAAGATAGGTGCTGCTCTTTCTCTTTAGCTTTAAGCCTAGGGGCAGCTTCAATGCCTGTCTCAGTCAGTTTTGTAGCCACTTTGTTAATAACTGCCATTATGTTTTCCTTTGGTTGTTGATTAATACCGTGGATTTCAATCTTCTGAGGCCTAGAGTAAACCTCTGCATCATTAGCTGCCTTTCTTAGTTCTCAGATTTCTTCGTCTCTTTCGAGTACTTTTTCTCTCGAGTTTGTTGATTTTTTCGTTGAGCTCATTTATTGTTTTGTCTTGGATATCCAATCGAGCAATGAGTTCATCGTGCCTTATGAACTGTTAATTCAAGGACGCTTTAGGGAATTAAAAAACATTTATTTTAAGCAGACATTTTTCTTTCTGATATCTAAATTGCGCTTACATCTGATAGTTATTTTCCTTATTTGTAGTTCTAACATAAATCTGTAGAATAACAGGTCATTTATTAGGGAGGCTGAGGTTCCATACCACATTTAATATGTCAGCCCTGTCAGGATAGGACACACTAGAGCAACGAAAGCAGCTACGCTTTAGAGTAACGAGAGCCTTAATTCAGTCATCTTGGGGCTTAAAATCATGATGGCCAGTTATCTGAAGATTTACCTGAAATCGCAGGAAACGCTTATTCGTCCTCAAGAAGTGTTAAAAAAGTTCGCGAGAAAGCAAAACGGTATCACCTGAGCAGGGGCGGACTTGCCAATTGGCTGAGTAGGCCGCTGTCTAGGACGGCAGAATCTCTGGAGTGGCCAATTTGTGGCCGCCCCCAAATTAATTGGCTTTTTGTTTTCAATCAAGCTCCAAATTCAGCTACTTTCGGAATTCTAGCTCCAAATCTAGGTACTCTAAAAAAAAACTTAGCTCTATGCTTAGCTACTTCCCCGCGGGGGTTAGAGTGGCAAAATGCTAAGTCCACTTCTGCACCTGAGCTTACAAACACCGCCTTCAAGGCTGAGGAAGTCGCATTATTGAATTGTGGCGATCGATCAGTTGCGTCTGCTCAGCACTAGGCACCAATATGGCGGCGCCCATTACCGAATCGGGGAACAGTCTGCCGATACTCTGAGCGTAGCTCGTTTAGTGGCTCTGGACACCTGTGTCACAAAATATCCCGCCACAAATATCCCCCCACAAGAATATAAAAATAAAAAAGAATAGAAGAAAATAATGCGAGATTTACGCCACGAGACTCATCTTAACATGCTTATATTTTGAGACATCCACCCTAAAATAGAAGCAGATGTTTCGGAATCGCTCAAAGAAGTCTTGCGACAAAAATGTGGCGCTAAACCATTTTCTAGTGAAGAATTCATTTTCTGAAATACGGGTCGGGTCTTATCCAGGCACTTTAAATTTATATGTATATATATTTTTTTCTTTGAGCTCGGTGCTTTTAAAATCTTCGCGGAGGATTAGGTTACCCAATCGCACCATTAGGAAGAAAACACATAGACGGAAAGAAGGCGCATTTGTAGCGGGTTCGAGCCTTTTTCCGTTTGAGGAAGTGTACTTAGGAGAGAGTAGTTGTTGGCGCGGAATAACCGCCTTCTTTTCGAAAGGAGCGTTCTTCAGGCGTGCGATAACTTTTTCCCCGTGACGGATAGCTGCGCAACGCCACGCCGCCCCCAACGAACGGTGCCATACAGAAGGGCGGCGAAGGTTTGCGTCATGAGAGCCCCCCCCCCCCCCCCCCGAAGGAGCTTCCCCACAGCATTCAGCATCTGACTTTTTCTTTCTCCGTCGCGTGCCTTCTCATTTCTTTCTAATTGTTACGCAAGAGGTTCTGTAACTTTTTCTTCCGTATATTTACGGCGGAAGGAACCGAAACAAAAAAGAGTGCGTAAAAAAGGTTCTTTTTTTTTTTTAGACGCAATTTTCTGGTAGCCACACCGATTCGCACAACGGTGTGCTTTGACACATGCCAGCGGTCCTCCGATTAACGGTCTGTCGCAGTTACCGAGCATAACAATGAAGGATGCCGCGCAACGTTGCCAGGATGCCATTTTTGTTCGTGGCACTACTCTGGGAATCTACACATCGAGAAAGTTCCGTGAGTTTGCTCTCCCGCAGATGACGAAACGACGAGTCACGGCGAACCATAGAAGGATCACAACGAATGACGATGCTCTATATACGACTAAATATGAAAAATATCGCGTTCCCACGGAAAATTAGCGAGTGAATCGAGACACGCATTGTCCCTGCTCAGATTGCACTTTTTATTTTAATTTTTGCTTAACAGAAATTGTTGTTTCGTCATGCGCTAAGATTTTTCTACGGATCGCCGTGGTTCTGTGTCTCCTGTCCTGCGGGGAAACGAAGTCACAGACCTATTTCTAAGAGTGTAGGAGTGACGCCCAGAGGGACCTCTATACAGCAGTGGTGGCGAGAAGTAATCGCGTTTTGTTTCATTTAATTATTTGCTCGCATAACCGAAGCAGTAACGAGATCACCCGATACATTTTTTCACGACCGTCCTCGCCGGAGGACCTGGAGGGCTCGGAAGCCCTGGTATCCGGAAATTTCTTTAGCGCGGAGTCCGAATGCGAGATGGGGATACGGTGTTGCAGTGGGTCGGACTCCTCCGGACGTGGCCCGCATCTTTTGTCTGGCACACGTTCCAACGAAGGCCGCGCTAATCCCGTCCAAAGGAGAAGGGCCGGATACGAAGTTAGGCTCCCAATAAACACCTTTCGCCTAGAAAGCCCTCCGGCTGGTTTGTTCGTCTCGCTTCGGGTGCCGTAAACGATTCGACGGTGGCATACGTAGGTGGGTTGAGGTTCTGGCATGATTTAATTGATTGTGGCAAATCCTAAAGCCAGACTCAGACTGCTAATAAAAGGACAGTGTGTAGACGGTGTCTCAGGCCTTTCTTGTATGTCATACAGTGTGCAGACATGTTATGAGGCAATCCTTCTTGGAGCTTGCTCGAGATAATTGGCTCATCATGTCTGCGGCCAACTCTTTTGCGCGATATATGAGAACTACGACTGCAGCATAAAAGTAAAGCAAAGTTGCTTTACAGGCCACTGGATCGTATACGGCGACGAGAAAGTATCAAAATATTTCGGTCCATTCGAGCATTTATCGGAATTGCGCTCGCATGGGTGGACAGCCACATTTCTCCAACTAAGAAAGGAGGTTGTTGACTGTACTGTAATCTCACCACATCCCCCCCCCCTTTTGTGTAAAGTCCAGAAATGGACCTTCCAAGCTAATATGAATAAATCAAATAAAAGAAAGGAGGTATGTGATTTTGCGAGTTTCTGGACAAAAGTAGCACCACGTATGATTCCGCCGACGTTTTCACAATCTCCGAACGTTCCGTGGCTGTCCCGCATACATGCCGGGGTCGTCCGTCCTGCCTGGTATGTTATTTCAGACATTAAAACTTTCTTTTCATCGTGCCAAAAGAAGAAATTAAATGTATTTTATGTTATTAAACTTTAACCGGGCACTACAGGATCCCTCGCACGACTGACAGAGCGGAGCGCATCTATGCTTCAAGATGTGTCTTTCATAGGAAGCCCATCGCCAAATTAACCTATAAATTTAACCTGTTGACGGGCTAAAAACGAAACAGCTAACAACTGTTCTCAGTCGTAAAGGGCAAATTAACCTTTCACACGTTGGAACGTTTAACGTACTCGCAGTTTGTAGCCTATTGGAGGCCGACTAATGTATCGAAAAAAGATCTCGGGTTCCCGGTTCCTTAAGGTAACCGGGAATCCGAGCCCATAAACAAAAGGAATGGTATTCCAGAGTGTTACAAAATATAGTAGAACTTGTAAAGTTTTATCATTGTTAGAGGTGACTTGCACAGGTAAGAGTGGAAAAACTTAATGAAGAACGAACAAAGAGCATATGGCCGAATATTAAATTTATGAGATGCAGAGAACAACAGGAAGTGAAGCTTTTTATTTTCTGTCCCGTAGTCAAAAAGGTGTATTGCTATGTTATGTTTTAGTTCCTCGTCTGAGATTTTTCGCTTTTTCGCGAGAAGTGCAGTACGAAGGTTAAAAACATTTTTCATAAGTACATTTCGGAGCTAGGCGTCGACTTAAAAATGTCGTTTCGTTTATCTGAAATAATAAATATCCGTCGCAACGTCTTCGTTGGCTGAAAAAGAAAGTTACATCTTTCGAGTAAACATACATAAAGGAATGATACAAGCGACCCGAGAAGAAAAAATAAAAAGCTCTATAAATACAGATCACAGCCCCCCTTTCACCGTACACACACACACACACCTCCCCCTCCCCTCAAAGCAACAAAAAAAACGCTACTTTGAGGAAGTAATTTAGGTGCTTAGACTTTTTGCCGAAGTGCCACAGGCAAAAGATATGAGCGCATCGTTTCACCGATTCTTTTCCCGACGTTACAACTCGCTCCACGAAGAAAAACAACAGCAACAAAAAAACGTTGGCAGTTTGCCACCACAACGAGAAGAAAAAGAAAATAAGAAAAACGTGCTGAAGAGCCTCTCCATCAGCAACCCAGTCGGAGGAACGGTAGTCGGTCGAAAAGACGAGCAGCATGCAAACCGCCACCGGAAAAACGATCGACGCACGCTGTGCCGCGTTGTTTGTTTCGTCGTCACCTCTCGAGACGTGCGTCCCGAAAGGACCGTAGCGATGTCTGTCGGCCGTCTCCGGATTGCCACTCATTCGCTCCACAAAATGATGGAAGACGTCTCGCGGTTCGAATCCTGGCCTCGCAGTTCGGAGCGGTGATAACCAACCCGCGTTGCCAACATCATATCGACTAGATGATGCTTTCGGTGAGCCTCCATTGCTTATCCTTTTGGGCTTCGCCGAGATGCCCGGCTACTCAAAACGGCCATGATGACCAAATAAGAAAAACCTGCGTTGCATCCAAGAACGTCAGGGTGTCTAAAAGGCAATAGACCTCGCGTCTGTTTATTGGGAAGGAACAGTATGACTGAGAATGCTCCCAACTGCTGGATCGAGGTTCCGTAGTTTCTGGGCAGCGTTTGCGATACGAGGGGCGAGGAGGAGGCGTCAGCAAATATTCTCTTAGGCAATACAGCTTACTCCGCCAGAATCCAATGACATTGGCGCCGACAGCCTTTTTGTTGTTGAAACGTCTGGACGCGCGCGCAGCCTCGGGGTTTTCTCCTTTGAATTGGGAGGCGTGGCTTACGCCATCTATCCCACACGTTAATTTACCGATTTTTTACGCAACAATCGACAATTTTTGGGCCTGCTTGGCTTTTTTTTTTTTAATTAGGATTTTTCAAGCAAATGTTTTACTGTTTTTTACCTGGTTCGCTTATTTTCAATTGTCTAAGTCTGCGAAGCTAAAGTGGGATTAGACATTTTATTTTTCATTCTTATTCTCGCATACCCTCAATTACATATGCCGCCGTCTAGGGACGTGGAAAGCCCTCGAGACAGCAGAGGCGGTCGGCTCTGCTCTTTTGGCGATCGCTGACGGTGTGGGGCGCATGCGTTCTCTCGGAAGCGGTGTCTTAACTCCACTAAGGGAGCACTTAACGCAGTAGGTGACCTGTCTAATGCTAATGGGGGGAGTAGAACGTATTCTCCAAACAAAGCATTTGGCGTAAGCGTGGATTGTCTGCGAGCACTGCCGGGCTATGCTCAGCCTCTCCGCCGATAAGACACCTTGAGCGCATGAGCAACCATTCTGCGCAGAAGGTGTCCGCCATCAAATTGCAAACGCTTTCCGTATTTCGAGTTGCTCTCTTCTTACGTACTACGCTCTCTACGGAGGAGATCCAACAGTCGCACCCCTAGCGACGAAGTTGAGAACTGAACCGATGAGGGCGACAACAACGTGGGTTATTCGTTTGTGTTCGTGACGCAGCGCTCGGCTGACGTAGCCGAACGTTTCGTCAGCGTTCGGAAGGGGCTCGAGTCTAATCAGTGAGCCAGCGACTGAGTCGCAGTCGAACGCGTCACTCGTGCCCAATTTGTGCTTATTTAAAGACGATGACGTCACATAATCCAGTCAGGCCTTGTGTTGGGTAAACATTGAGCTCTGTGGAAAACAGTCTAGAGAAAGCACCCCCAATGGTTTGACATCAACGCCAATTGGAATTAAGTGAAGCAAACGACATTACACATGGTTCTACACCGGAGTTGAACGGACGACGAGGGGACAAACACACGCGTATATGTTTGCCCCCTTGTCGTCCGTTCGCCTCCAATTTAGAATTATGTGCAACGTCTATCAGCTCACCCGTTTACTAACTGTGCATTCTATAAACGACATCTGACAAAATAAGGACTGAGAGACAAGAATGCCTGCCTCCACGCAGCGTCTTTAATAGTAGTGTATCTCGGGAGTATTACGCAGCGTTGTGGGAGGCACGAACACAAAGATGTGGTTAGAAAAACGTAATTCCTCACGTGATTTTTTCGCGCGAGGTTACCGAAGCAATATTATCTCGCGCTCGTGTCTTTGAGAGCATTTCGCGTAACTGTGGACTAACGGGACTAGCAAATTGTGTCACGCAAACGTGAACAATATATATCCAACGCACTTCCCACAAGCAACGTGAAACTCTCAGGATGACCAATGCACGTTATTTTTTCATTGATAAAATATCACGAAGAGTTTGATAGTCCAAGTATGCTAGACGACAACTTTGTTAAGAAGAGAAAAGATTTAGGCCCATTTAACTCGTACCGCGTAAACGAAGAAAAAAAAGTGAATCGTTCATTACGTTGTGGAAGAAGCGAAAGTATACAGGCGGGCTGGCTAGAAAACATCACAACCTAAACCCTCAGACACGGAGAAATATAATAACGGACAAGACAACAGAAAATAAAAGTAACAACAATACAGACTGCGTGTCTTAGTAATGCGAAAGCATTAACAGTCCCATAGAGCGAGCCGACGTCACCAGCTTTGAAGCCGCGCCAAACGGCTGCTAAATTCCCCTCTCCCAATGGAGATGGAGCGAAGTGAAGCATTGATCTGAAGCCTCCCAGCTTTGAAGCGCCGCAAAAAGCCACGCAAAACGGCAACTAAATTCACCTCTCTACAAGGAGCTCAGTGAAGCCGAAATCTGATAGATATCGGCTTCATTTCCCCTTGGCTGGCGCGCGTCATAGTTCCAAGGAACAAGGCTCCCATTGGCCGGCGCGTGTGAGTTTCAAGGAGAGCCACCCCATGGCGCTACGTTCCCGCGCCAGACCGCGCCGGGAAAAGGAAGCGGCTGCAGCGCGGCGCGGCCACTTCACGAGAGCGCGTGCAAGAACGACATTCGTGCTTTCGCATTTACAACTCATAAGAAGTGCTCAGGTGTACCTCGAGCCTTTTTAGTGTATTATTGTATTATTTAAACAAAAGAAATTATTTGTGTTATTTTACTTTTTCCCGCGACTCATTGTCTCGAATATCACGTTTATGCACGCGCTATTTGTTACGAGCCTGAACCAGCTGCGTCGGTAGCTCATGAGGTTAGCGCGCGCGCTCCGCGATCGGAGGGTACGACGGAACTTGAGTGCATTCTGTATGACGCCGATTTTCCTCAAACGTGTCATTTCTCAAGAATCAAAAGCGTAGTAAAACACACGCAAATAAATAATCGAAATTTCACAATATGTCAATGAATAAAACGGCGTTCGCCAAAACACTCAGGCATTTACATGTGGTCTCGGTCGCGCTGGTAACTTTTTTGTTATCGTTTAAGCCCCAGAGCTCTTCCGAAGCTTTGGATGTCGTGAACGAAAACCAAGACGAATTTCGTTATCTTGGGGAGCTCTCCATCGGCCAAAAACTCAGTTTAAGTGGAAACGCAGAATTATTTAGTCATAGCTCATGATATGCTCATCGTTACGTCAAGAACAAGCTACTCCATGAATGGTCGCGGAAGTTTGACAACTCGTTAGCCATCCGAGCAAGTTCATATTCTCGAGTTTGATTCTGTTCACTGCCAGACGCGTGGTACGGAAATGGGCGACTAAAGTAAAATTCAATAATCTGGAAGATTGAATTATCGTGAAATATGTATTTAAATAGAACGTACGGCGGCGGCGTGTTCAATCCCTTTCAATCGACGAAATGAAGCAACTAACGGTTTCTGCTCAGCCCTTCATATGCAAATATGCCAACATAAATAAGGACGCCCACGCGAGAACAGCATAATACTGCAATATTGTTTATGCCCTTTGTTGTAGTCCAACTACAAAGGGTTTATCCTTAGAGTGCAGTCATTCTTTTGTAGATGCTCAAATTTCGAAACTCTTTGCGCCCTTCAAAGCTGAAGGCTAAGCGTTGCGCAGGAGAGTGGTCTGGAGAGAAAACACACTAATGAACGCCGCTTTCGAAAATCAAGAAAATGCTGGCCATTTTGTTTTTAACAAAATGGTGTTCTCTTGCACCAAAATAGTTTTTTTTTTTCACGGAAATAAAAGAAATAGTTATGGGTACCGACATTCACGCTTTCTTTTAATAAATTTTCCGGTGTAAAATTTGCTTACGGGCCCCTAAGTAGGCAAGTAATAGTTTTGAAATGCATTTTTAAATGTAAAATACAGAATTCTAGTTATCACAGTACTTTGAATCGGCTTCTTCAACCCTATCGCAGGCCATTTTGCGCGGTGAAAAATCCTACGGTCTGTTCATGTTCAAGGGACAGAAATGTATTGAGAAAGTTGTTTTTACGCCAGCGATGGATTGTGCTGGGATTGAAGAGTGGGGAAGTTAATAATTAGTACTTGTAGGACAAAGGACGAAACGGCTGAGCACGCAGCACCATCCTGAGTGACCCAAGAGCCGAACACTGATTTCGGAATCCTACGTGGCCCTTTGCAGGGCTCCGTACAGTACAGTTTCCTAGTCTCAATGCCTTTTTAGCCCAGTTAGTTCCCCGTAAAGTAAAGGAAAAGCATGAAGACTACGAGTAGTCACAGCACCAGCAGCACTAGACTTTAAGGAGCTTACTGAGTTTTTTTTTGTCTTTCTCCGTGAAACGTGAGCACAACGACAATGTCTTGTCGTGTGCATATAGTAAACTCGACACGTGATTCCGAACAAGAAATTTATGGGAACTGATTCTGATTTGAATGCGCATGCAGCATTTGTATTCAATACGTGGTGTGTCTAAACTAGAGTCGTACAGAACACACAACGAGGGTGTTTAAGATAATATACTAGATACCTCCATCATAGTGTATTGAAGGTGGTACTTTGTTTATGATCACATTCTGAGATGATTTTATGATGCGCACTTCGACATCTTCGCACATGTTGACCGAGAATCCCAGTCGTAGCTTTTTGGGAAGCTCATTTCAAAAGAATTTGTTGCCGGTCTTGATTTTATGCACGTTGAGGTAACCGTTTTAGCTCGTGGCGTACCTGTGATGCACTACGAATGACGTTATCATATGCCACGCTTTATGAGACTTCACTGATTATTAGGTTGAACGATAGAGTGCCATTTTCGGTTAACTGCAAGCAAACTGACACGATCACTAGTGTCGTATTGGCTAAAACCTACAACATACTTTTTTATGCTTTTTCTCTTTTGGGGGAACAGTCAAACAAATATTTCAGTCTGTTTTGCTCCAAGAGTAGTTTTTTTTCTCATTTTCGTTCCCAATGTCTGAGTGCGTACGTCAAGATGATTTTCATACCCATACTTTTTTTTTAATTTTCATGTAGATTTTATGCACAAATAAAGTATTCGCATATTTATTTTTGTACAACATAATGAAAACAAAAAAACTCTAGTTCAGTCCTGTCCCACAATACGTGTGCCATAATTTTGGCAACAGTTGAAAAAGACACTTTATAAGTGATTCCTTTGTGGTCTTCCATAGAGAACGCAAATAAAGAGGGATCAGTTTAGTTTTGCAACCACAGACTTTCTTATTCCAGTTACTGACTCAGCCCACGCGCCATTGACGTAAAGCGGTTGTTACGAAAATAACGCTGCTATTTTTTTGTTCGGAATGCTCTGAAGAGTGTTCCATTACAATGAAGCATGGTTTTGGATAACCTAACCCAAGGTCAGAGGCTGAAAGGGAAGCCTCTGAAGGGGATAACATTTGAGACAGCGCAATTTAATAACGTGTTATTTGAAGAGCTTGCAAGCGTTGGCTATTTTTCGGGCTGTCAACCGATGAACTAGGAATATCTCTCAGGCAGAATTACTACGAAGGAGAGAGTTTGGGCGTATGGCATTTAAACTAAAATCACAAAACTGTAAAAAAGGAAAAATAAAAAGACGGATCTGCAGACTACAAGATTCACGTTTAAAATTTATCGCTCTCTTTTTTGCATTCGTTTTTTATTTAATATTTTTGGCCTTGGATGCATATCATAAATCTCTATCAGTCTAACTATTTTGTTGTCTTTCATATGTTAAAGCTTATGATCGCCACACTCGCTTCCGAATAAAAAAACAATATTGTGGCATCAAGAATTTATTGACATTTGGAACAAATTTATATTTTAGTAAACATTTGTTGCGGATTAATTTTGTTAGCTGAAAAACAGGAATCCACACTGGACGTATTTGTTTCCATCTCTGCGGAGAAACTCAACTGCTCATCCGCACATGTTTCTCTCGATAAAAGGAAACAAAAACAATCAAGAACAACAAACTTTTAGAGTATAGAACACAAACTTTCAAGTAAAGATATAACTGCTTAAACTATTCCAACGAAACTAACTCAAACAACCGCCCTTTCCAGTAGCTTACTCTTCGAACTAAGCATGGAAGTGCAGGCAGAACTTCACCGCCAATCGCATGACCATTTTGTCAGGCATGACCACAGTACCACCTTTATCAAAATAATCGACAGTCGCGAAAACGAGTGCCATTTTATAAGCTGTAGTATTACATTCTCAAAAGATATCCGGACTGCATTATTGTCTTTCAGATGAGATAATAGCGTCAGGAAGTACGTTATGTAAGCGGTGCTACTGAACAGTGTTTTCACGGAGAATGCATAACACCCCGGCAACCACTTCTTAAACAGGCATGTCGAAGCCAGAACTGAAGGTATCTGGGAGTAAATTGCCTCAATAAGCACAATATAGCGTCGTTACGCTCGGCGCTATTATTGCTAGTCGCTGCTTCACTGCCGAGAGCCCGTCGAAATCGCGACCATTACTCTCCGCGCAACACCCAAGTGAGGCGGGAGAGCCGACTTTCCGGTGCGCTCTCATCTCGTCGTTTTGAACGTCGAGCCGCGCGCTGCTTCCTTCTCTCAAAACAACCACACTCTAAACAACCCCCTGCTCCAATAAACAGACATACACAGACATTTCTCTCGCCATTAACTAACAAAATTCGCTCCTGAAAGAAAGAGCCTAACATCAGCGACAGTCGAATACTCTGGGCATACAGAAAGGCAGATCACGGTCAAACGTCAAACCCCGTTTAATCCAGCTCAGTTCTCGTCCCGGTTAGGCCCAGATTACGATGCCCAACGTAAACGAACAGAACAAAACCGAGAACGAATGTCAGGCGACATCGCGGAACACTGAGCCCCTCTCGCGTCTCAACAAACAGCACGTGAATAGGTGCCCCGGAAGTCCGGATCGCGTGTCTCTCTTCTCAGTGTTCGGGGTTCCGAACGGAGGGTGCTACCGCGCGTGTGCACAGGCAAAGAAAGGGGCAGAGGCCCGAGGAAAGCGTATTCACCGCATTGGGGTCCGCGGCGGCGCCGCGGTGGAGGGCTTCTTTGGGCTGCTGCTGCTCGGCGGACGAAGTCATGCTCACCCTCCAACATGTCGCGCTGTCTCCCCTGGCCGCGCTCCGCGGGCGGAGACGGCAGCCGCTCGGGGCCACGCATGCGCACTCGGGGTTCGCGCCACAGGTCCCACGGAGACCGCGCTCTGGCGGCCGAGGCGCGAAGTATCGCTAGCCGTCGTTGGCACCACGCGTCGGCCCGGCCTACCTGCCTGCCTGCCCGATCCGTTTTTTTTTCTTTTTTTTTTTTCCAAGGGGCGCGGACATGAAGTTGGCGGAGGGGAAACCCTCTCGTGCCTGTAAGCGGCTTCCCGGGGATTTGGAGCTCGATGCACGTGCACTTGACTCGTAGCGGAGCAGGCGGCTAGCGTATGCTCCAGCGTCGTCACCGGAGCGGAAGCTCCAGCATTCCATGTTTGTCGCTTTATTTTGACCTACAAACGCACGAAAAAGAGACCTCGACGCTGAAGCAATTTTCGCGCGAAGAGTTCATTTATCCGGTGAGCTACTTAGGTCGAAACGCGCGAGCAAGTGTATATCTCACGAGCGACGTTATAGACAAAGAACGCGGAAATGCACATGTGAAAGAACACGCGACTCGCATTAGACGTAAGGAGCTGATTGTACCAGTAGGCTCTTTGAGCGTGTTATTCGTAGATTAGGCATCTAGGTGAGCGTTAGACGAATATTTACTTTCATAAGGCTATCTTCTTTGCCTCGAGTATTTATTACGTCTCGGAATATTTTTGATTGATGACTCTAAACCTCAAGTACCCTTTTGAAACACGCATATAATATTTAAATAAAAAACATCTGAAAAAAAAATCCCAATCTACAGGTTTTTGCGACGTTTTCTCAAAGGCCAACACTCGAGCTTACAAAAACAAAAGACGTGAAATTCGTTATTTACAAACCAGGTCTAAGACAGATGAAGCACCCATGGCTGCGATTGCATGTTGCTTTCAGGTAAGGGGGTCATGTAGAGGGCCCGATGAGTGAGTTAGCCCTATTGCGAAAGTCATAGCACACCATTATTCATAGGCGTCGCCTTTATACGGACGAACAGATATACATCCGGGAAAATATTGCTCACAACAACCATCGCCTCACTTGTTGGACCACAAAGCACCGGGCAGCGCGGCAACTGACGACTCAATATCAATTTCAATGATTTAAATTGAGTTTACTCCCAGAGTGTATTGGCATAACTACTTCATACGCACCAACAGAACATAAACGTACAATACTTGACCTTTAGTTTAATTATTTTCAAAGTTAAAAATTATTATTAACGGTATATAATATTCTTTGTATTTTATTTAAAAAAACGTGTAATATATTATTATTAATATTATTATTATTATTTTATAGACCTCGCATTGTACTGTGATATTTCTTATATGTGGAATAAAAATGTTTATTATTATTATTATTATTATTATTATTATTATTATTATTATTATTATTATTGTTGTTGTTATTATTATTATCATCATCATCTCAGCTTTGCTATGTGTTCGCTCCTGCCTACCCGCCTTCCGCGCAGAAGGGTTGCGCGAACTGATATACTCTGTTTCAGCTTGTGTTGTACCGCAGGAAAGGCTACAAGCGCGAGGCTCCTTGCTCTAGGGCACACCTCGGTGGCACAAGCTCTCGTGCACCAAGGGCAGCTGCCAACACTATGAGCTCGCGCTTCTAGTCTTCGCTGTAACGGTACAACATACGGTGAAGCAGAGTATAGGAGACGGCAAAAGGAAACACAAACATGCTTTCGCTTTACAATATATTTACGTATGGAGCAGAAAACTTCGCTCGCTTCAGCGAAGAAAACTGCGCTGAAACTGCATCATCGCTCATATATTTTGTTAAAATTATTATTTATCGCGGTTATCCTTGTTATCGTTCTCAGTGTTTGACGTTCACCAGGCCACGTGGGAGCACGCTTGCAAGCCAGTATAAAACATACTGGCTTGCAAGCGTATATCATGAGCCTATAAAAAGGACGTGTAAAATAACGGCCGCCGTTTTTTACTTTATCTTTTTATTTTACTCAGCTCTCTGTTGAGCTCTAAAAATAGTAATATATCTTGCGAGCCGGCATTTGCGCAGTCCAGTTAGGTATGTACGAGTGGAATTCGAATTTTACAAGGCGTGACAAATGTGCTGGTCCTTAGGGCCGCACCTTACATCCTCCAGGAATCTATAGACGCCCTTAATATAGAGGAAGAGAACGCCGGCGGTTGCAAACAATTTTCAGCGACGAAGTAATACTTCATTCAGGGATGTGTGTATTTTTAAGGATTACGAATTTACCCGCGGAAAAATATGAGGAACAAGAAATATTCATATTTTCCATGTAATCCACGCCCGGTGGATGAATATCATCCGGGTTTCATCATGCTTCTTTACTAATCGGAGAGGTATACTACGACAAAAAAAAAGAAGAATATAGCACTGTGCGCAGTACCTCGGTGCAGCATTGAAGCTGGAAGTAAATGTGCCAATGAGGTTGTGCTAAACAGTAGAGAGTATTTAAAGAAACCAACATTCCACAAACAAAGTATCAGATGTTGGCACCTCGTAGATGCCAGCCACACGCCACCTTCTCTCTCTCCCCCCCCCCCACGCTCTATTTCCGAGATGCTAAATATAGTTTGGGTCGTTCATCTTGACGACTGTAAAATGAGCAATGAAATCTGCGCCGGTGCAAAACGCGGTGCAATTTTCCGCAATGTGTAAATTATTTGGTGTCTTCACGCGCAGAAAAGTTGGGAGTGTAGCTCTAGTCTTATGTAAACTAAACACAATCTTACAAAAATATGGAATAGCGCTTAAAACGCACGAGAGTAGGTTATATCGCAGTTCTATCCACAGGCGGCTTTACATGCACTCGACCTTCATATGATCAGTGAACCAACATTCTTAAGTCAGCAATAAAAAGCTTTCAGGTGTAGTGAAGTGCCGAGAACTGCTCCAACAAAACTGTTTAACGGAGCCTCCAGCAAATACAAGTAAGCAGTCGAGATCAGAAAAATTCGTACAATCCTTTCAGAACAGCCTATTTCGAATATCACGTTTTTTTACAGTTGGGTTATTTACCCCTTAGCTTTACTCCATCCGTTTCGTTAAAAGAGAGCTTGATTGTGCAAAAATTATATTCTGCAGCATGTACACAAAAGGTCTCGAAACCCCGGCCTGCGGGCCGGACCCGGCCAGGAAGTCTTGAAACTGTCCCGCGGCTGTCCGCAGTCCTTCCAATGAAGACCGGCCCGCTTCGAGCACACCCGCTGCTTCCGTAGTTTACATGCGGTGCATGTAAAGAAACGGCGCTGCAACACGCTCTAAATGCGCAAACCGAGATAACAGAAAGAACGAGACAAACTGCATTGGGACGCGGGGCATCTCGCCATAATATTAATTAAAGAGGTGTCATCACCGCCGTAATCATTCGTATTCCCGTGCTTCATGTCTCTGTATCTATGCTCAAAACTATTTGCCTTCTCATGTGCATTCTCCTTAGTGTCCTTTGTCACGCCCATTGCATATTGTTAGCATTAGTTTTATTATTCTCACTAGTCTTTGCACTGAGCGAACGGGACGAATTTCCGATGCGCTTTAATTTATGATAGTTGAATTTTCTTGGTCGCCATTCTTGCGTAAAATCATGAGCTAAATCTTAAATTTCAGATTGAAGTATCGAAGCATACGCATTCATCCATCTGTTTTTAATACTCACTCTAACAGTAATATATTTGTGTTGAAATATTTATCAAGGATTGTTTAATGAGTTTTCCTCTGTTATAATTACTCTTTTTGTCAGGCCGTTCAAGACTGGAACAGATCCCTAATCCGACCCCCTAGTCGAGAAGTTTGGATACCCTTATGTAAACTAAAGCTTACAAAGAGGATTCCGTGTTTTCGATAATTACTAAGAAAAAACCTAAAATTAATCTCCGAGTTGGTTTGATCAAAATCGGAGAAAACCGATCAACCCCGAATCGGAACTGTTCTTGACGTAGAAAAACTCAAGCTTCACGGGAAGAAATTTTTATGTGCCGCTTTATTTCCAGTTCACCCGGAACACAACCCCCAATGAACCGCCCTCGAAGCTGCTATTTTCTTCGGAACCACACACATTGTTTTGTTTTCTTTTATTTTCGGTACGGGAACGCTTTTTTCAAGTATTCGAAGCACGTGTGTGTTCCTTGAAGTTTGGGGAATTTTATGTCCGTGCACTATTTTCTTCAGCATAAACCCCGATTAATCCTTAATTTTTTGTGTGTGTGGGAAACTAAAATTGAAAACTGATAAGCACAAAATCCATGGGAAAACGTATACTAAAAAGACCACATTAAGAAAAAGATAACACTGAAAACATGGAACCCTACTTATAAGGCATTTACACGGCCCGCAAAAAATCGAGTTTTCAACGTATGGCGCTGCAATTTACTACAGGAGAGCGAGCATGCAGTGGAAGTTTGCATTAAAAGAAAAATCATAGGATATAGCTTGTTCCAAAGAAAAAAAAAGCAAAAAGACCTGTGCTGGGCAATCTACGCCACCACTTCGCAGACGCGAATAGAAGTGCTGTCGACACGATGGCGTAAGCCGCGTCGAGAGAGCGCCTGCCGATTCGAGTTCTTTTGCGATATCGTCTGCTATTAACCTGAATCGGCCGGCGCCTACGCCATCTGTTGGCAGCACTTCTCTTTACGTGTGCATTGTCTAGCGAAGTGAAGGCGTAAATGGTTCAGAACGGTTTTTTTTTCAATGAGTTAATGTAATTTTTTTGTTTCTTCACTGTAAACCTTCACACAACGGCTTGCATCTCTGTGGTAGATTGCAGCGCGATACGTTGAGAAACCGCTTTCTTTGGGCCGTGTAAACTAACTTAAAAGCGTTTGCTTACATGCTGTATGTCATTCTCACGGCCGTCACAACATTTTCCGCGCGTTCCTTTCTTTCACTCTGACGAAGGGAGAGAGAGAGATCATTGAAACTGCACATGGCGTGATCTTCCGAAAGCAGCACCCGATATGCATTCAGCCGTCTGTGTTTCTAGCTGTTAGTAAAGGTTCCAGGAATGTGACTCTTCTTTCTCATATTTTACATGCAAAGAGCTGGGAGCTTGAACTTCAGAAGGTAAACCCTACCAATGAACTAGTCCTGAGCAGGGTCATGGAGTGTACCAGTGTAACCAATCGAAAGCAAACGTGTGGAACATTCAAGTGCGTCATTTAGGATTACGTTAACACGTACTTTAATACCTGAACAAACAATCAAAGCAAACAACACAATATTATTAAATTAGGCCTTGCTACATGAAGTTCTTTTCAAAATCGAAAAGTGCCGTTTAAATTTTTCTGCTACAATTCGATCGCCGCAAAGTAGAGTGTTCCGCTCTTGCAAAAATATATATAACGTGCTTCAAACTCGTACCATCCAATTAGCACACTAAAGGAAACGCCCGACCTCGCATAAATCGCTCTGCAGGGAAGACTGCATACATACACATAAGCATCTTTGTGTAACAGTTCAGACCTGGTAATAACAACGACAGCTGCATGGAAACTTTTCCCACTAATATCTTTAAAATATTGAGTACCTGATGCGAGGTAGCTACTTCGAAAGAGATTAGCGCCCGTTTGACGAAGCTGTATTATAAAAGGTAAGCTCGCTCGGTGCGAGAGCACTCCACGAAATGAGTCAGGCCACTGATGATCGATCGAACGTTATTTCGTAAGTTGTATGATCACCAGACAGCAACCCTAGCATATTTTGTACCGCGTTTCTTTGCGGGGCAGCCAAGTTTCAGTCCTTCTGTGGGTATGCTGAGGGACGCGCAACGCACCTTCGTTGCCTTTCATTCGAGGGGCGCTACATTAGCTCGTTTTCTCTTTAAGAATGTCAACTAGTCTTATTTGAACGTCAGAGCTCTACGCAATGTACCTGTTGTAGTTAATCTACACCACACAAAAAGTCTCTCTTTTCACGCACTCTATATGTTTCTTTGGCTGTCGCAAAGGGCTTAAAGAAATCTTACGTGCGGTCGCGTTTTCACGCGACACCCGAAAAAAAAAATACAGTTCATTTAAATGACGGGAAGAGAAATAATTAAAGCAATATCCATGCCACATCCGAACGACTTTTGCCAGTATTGAACCTGGAGGTAAAAATGTTCCGGATGTTAAACGAGCCAGAAAAATCGGCGTTTACGCAGGAAAAACTTAAGACTTTTCAGAACGTGTATTTAAATAGCGCATTTTGCCTAGGGAAAAACCAAGCCAGCAGGTCTTGTTCACTGTTCAAATTGAAACCAGAAAACTTTTCAGGGTCAATGGTGGACGTGTTCTCAGATGATAGAGTTCACGATGCGTTCTAAAATGTGGCGCCATCTGCCGGTGGCGCAGCGAGTATACGAAAGAGTGCATCGCCTACTCATCTGCGACTGTCGGAAGTTTGAGCCACGATTTAGAACCATTGCTAACTCGGTTGTCTGCCAACACGTCTGCCGTTGATCGTGGAAAGTTTGTTGGTATCAATGTTTTTACAGGAAAAAATGCAGTGCCTTGAAATCTCACCAGGTGAAATCCGTCACCTAAATACGCATTTGAGCTTTCTATGTGGAGGCGTCGATTTTTCCGGCCCATTTTACAGAGTCAAGATCTTTTGTAGATACCTTATATTAAGGATCATTCGTCGGGAGCATCCTGCGCCCATGTGACACATTGAATAAATATTTTGCCTTGCCGAAAAATAAAGCATAAAATAACTAAAAAATAAAAGGACACAACTCTGGTCTTGTAATACATGACCATGAAGGCATCTATTTGGCGGGAAGCTTAAAGCTTTCAACTGTAAATATTCATTTTATTGTTCACGACATAAAATGAAACGATGTGATGCATGGAGGCAGGGAATAAGCGGAGGCGACATACCGACTCAAACCAGCCAAACGGGGAAATTCCAAGTGAAGAAAGGGAAGCAGAGGTCGCGGTCGGTGACAACCCCCCCCCTAGGGTGCCCAAATCCGTCCATAGCGTCTTTTGGTTCTGGGTCATCGTTGGGGGCGGAGGGGGTGTCCCTCCAAACCGGACATCTGCCCCGGCCTTACCTCTGCTGGCGTCATGTCGCCTCCACACGCTTCCTACCTCCATGATGTGATGTGACCATGTACATAACACTTCACGACTGATGTACGACACAACCCGCTCGAAACAGCTCGAAACAAAATGAGAACAGAACAGGCCTTTCTCTCTTATTTTTGCTTCATTCACTGCACGGAGTTTATTTTTTCCCAACCGGACTTGGGTCTCGCTGTGGTGTTAATTTATCCAGCTAGTTTACGAAAATGTATTCCTTACCGTAAATGTAATCGTAGATTAACCTAAAGTGAATTTTGTGTCTTCTCATGGTACATGCTTAACGTGTGCGCCCCTATGCTTCTAGGAAATTAAAATCACGCATGGCATTTTTATTTGTTACGAACGCAACAAAAATGCACGACATACTCCTTTCCCGTGAGCATCCTAGAAAACGCAAGAAAAGAGACAAATATTACGTTTATAATGAATTAAATGCAAAGGTGCAAGCGAGCTGGACAAGAATGGCGTAAATAATCCCTCGTCACGCCCTTTCTTTTAGATATATCGCAGGAAAAGAGGCGTGTCGCGATGTTAGCACGCGATTTTATTCAGGAAAAAAACAACGTATGATTGTAATCGGGAGTTATTTTGGGATGCCTATAGCTCGTAGATTGAGTTCTTTGTCGTAAAAAGACAATCTCAATCTCGCTTTTAGTTCGACTTTATGGGGCCGGGAAATGTCTATAAACTTTCATAACCATAAAAATAGTGTACTCTTGAGTACTGTGACCTCACTATGAACTAATAAAAATCAACAACAAAAAGACTACATTGCCGGGAGGCAATTTGAGTTTCGAGGAACTCATTGATTAAATGTCAGACGCATCGTTATAAATGTCTTGTTCTTTGACTTTTGAAGATATGAGCACATTTTCAGTCGTTTCATTAAGTTTCCATTTATAATGTTCGATTCGTATTTCTATGATAATTTACTTATCATCAATCAAAAAACCAACACAACCCAACGTTTTTCTGTTTTTTTTAACGCCGTGTTAAAAGAAAAATTCACTACACACTAGTAATCTATTGAGTTCCTACAATATTTGCGGAACTCTACCAAGGCGATATAAATTCTCCCAAAATACAAAACGTTTTGTGGCAAATTCTAAGAGTTCAGAAACGTAGAAATGTACTCGCGCGAACTGCCACGGGGCTTCAAAAGCAGCGTGGGACACAGGCACCGCTGGACAGAGAAACTCACCTGCAAAGAAAAAGAGGCAATCATTAAGCACCTCAGACAACCTCCACACCTCAACCACTATATTGGACGAGAACATAAATAAACCATTCCGGAAATACACAGCGTCCATCGCCTTTTCCAACCCACCATGGCAATTTAATGTACAGCACAAGAAAAAAAATGCGCATAAAGAGAAGAAGCGGTGCATGTTTGCTTAGCATATTGCAATTTCAAAATGCAAAAAAAAAAAGACAAGGTACGCATTGGTGGGGTGTTTGCTGTTTTCTTTGTGATGCTCAACTCATAAGAAAGACGCAGCCATTTCCAGGATGTAGGTGTGTGCTAGCCCACCCGGCCACCGATGCCCCGGCAGGCTTCTAAGACGTGCCACTGCTGCGTATATGCGATTCTAACAGTGCAATTTTAAATTTGTCATAACACAAACGATAGGAATTATGAATTGCAGTTCCTTTACTTTTATGAAGGACTATAACAGCTCTAGATTTGTTTCCCACTGTACTAACGGAAAGTAAAGATGACAGCAGCACAAACTTTGGTGTAGAAAAAGGGTTTTCTGCGGCTTTTCTTGTTTGTATGTGATGTCTAAAGCGACATTCTTGATGGTCTGCAAGTCCGGCTTAAAGACATCCAAAATATTAGGTTGCTTCCTTTTGATCAGCGACAAACTCTCGGAGTGAACGAATGCACATGTAAAATAAACACCATAGCACTAATTTATGCCTGCGTGTGTATCAGACACATTATTTGTTATTTCTACTTATATGCCTAAAAGATTGGTTGAAGCTCATTCATAGTTAGAGCTTCGAGATGAGACTGCCGAGGTTCCGGTACCAAACCTGGCAATCAAGTCAGGATATCCTCTGCTCTGTCACTACTCGGTGGTTTTGCGGTATCAGAAACGCATCAAACATGATTTCATTGGTCGGGGCTCGGTACCGCTGCACTATAGGTATGTTAAAAACACATTTTTTAAAAACAAGTTTCTAAAAATATGTTTGATCTAAGATGGGAATAAAAATGTCGGATCTATAAACCAAATCGTACGTATCTGAATTTGGGCGTGAACGAATATTTGATTTAATCTGAGGAGTCTAATTCTTTCTCATTGATTAAACTTTTTTTTCCAATTTCGAATGCAGTGCCGAATAAGCCTTTTCAATCCGGTCTTACCTGCGTCCAGGGCCCCATACCAAACCTGGTCCTTCGGCTCCAGTGGTAGATTATGATAGATTCATCGTCGCAATCGAATCAAAGTGACGATGCAGGCGAGGTATAGTACATTTTTACAACTTAGTAATCTAGTGTGCAATAAACAAGGACAAAGAAAGGTGTAGACAAATCGAGCGCTGCACGCGTCCTGTCTCCTGCTCCATATGTCCTCGTCTTTTCCGAACTGTATCACCAAGTCGCAATCGGAATACAAACCTCTGGGAAATATTTTGTATACGCAGTGCCGATACACACTGGATCCTTCGACATTGTAAACAAAGTCAAAAGAGAAGTCGGCACTACATTTAGGCTCATCAAACACAGGCGCGACACTTTTCTCGTGACAATCAGTTCATATTACTGACAACGCTCTTTTTTTTATTTGCACGCTTTGAAATTTGGATAAAATGACCCTATTAATATTGAAGTGACAAAAATATAAAAGCACAAGTGATTTGTTTCCAATTATCCTCAATTTTATTTTGCGGTTATATACAAGACACTAATTCCTTCCAAAAGTGCGCCAAAATGACCGCAAATAAAACAGCGAAACACGCTTGAACTCTTTACGTCTCGAAGAAATCATAAGGCGAATAACCATGCCAATGGCGGTTCAAGCACCACGGCCATTGTGGTCAAAAACCGACAGGAACAGAGCGATTAAACATGAGGAAGATACATGGAAAGGGGGACGGCAACAATGACTTCCAGCAATTGTTGTCCGTTTCCCCTTTCTAAGTATCTTCCTCGTGTTCAATTACTGTTACCAACACGCTCGTTTTGTACTTAACAAAGCGAACGTCCGTCGCCCAAAAGGTTCTTCGGGTAAAGCGGGCACTTGCGATTGGAACAGGGAACTCCGACCATGTAATCCGCGATCAGTGAAATAAAACAGCAAAATCGCAAGTGAGGCTATTAGGAACACTTAACGTCGAACAGCACAAACGTGTCATGCACCGCAGTCGCCCAGCACAAATGCGAAGTCGGCGGACCATCGCATCCACAAAATGGAACGACCGAAAATTGCCACAACTGTCGGCGCGCGGGCGCGCAGACGCGAGGCATGCTGCAGCAAGTTCCTCAGCCTGTAACAGTGCGCGACGACCGCTTTTAAAACTCTCGAACCGCTCGAACCATACCACAAAAACTCATAATCAAAGCAAGGAACTTTACTGGAACTATATTCTTAGTTGTGGGAAGGACGTGGTCACCAAGTTCCCCTTTCCCGAATGAAAAATCCATCAATGTAACCCTGTTTGGCAGTCAATGTTTTCTAGTGGACCGCTGACTGTGCCTGACTGTACGTCAAGCATGTCTGATTGGCCAACAAGTTACTCTGACCGACAGTCAAACTCCAGTCAGACTCCGCTTGTCGGCTTTCTGATGGTTTCCTGGTGGCAGTCGGCCGCCGCGAAATGCCGTCAAGATTTCTTGGTGGCGATTCTGATTGTACATCGATTGTCTCTGACTGTACGTCAAAAAGCTTTGACGTGCAGACAGACGTACGGTCAAAGGACGTAAAGTTCGTTCGGATACCACTATTTCGTCAAATCTATGAATACGAAAAATAATCTATGCACGAGAAAACGATTTCGGGAAGTGAGCCCATAAAACCGCTGATGTTAGAGATATGACAAGCAGGGCGCCCGACAACCCTGATCAGAAGCCCGCCGAAACGCCGAACACGCCACTTTCTACTTTCGCTTCGCCCATAGAGGCTTCGCCGAGCTTCCATGAACGATCGCTCTCGACTCGTTTTGTTTGCCCGCTTGCTCCAACCTGTCGATCCTGCCCGGGCTCTACAATGTCTTATGTTTTAGTAGAATTTCTCCTCGACAAGACCCAGTCTGTCGTGAGTTCCGACTATGTAAGGAACTTTAGCGGTGTAGTTGAAGACGACAAGGTGTACCAGGTCTACTGGGCCGGAGACGCGCGAACAAAAGGAGGGTTCTACGACGCGAAAGTACTCTACATGGCAGGTGAGTAGAACTGAAGTACGGCGATTGATGTACGAGTGCTTTGCATAACATGCTGGAGGCTTAACTGCATATGCAGCCGAAGCATTCTTTAGAGCGATGCACTCATTGTCGGAACCTCGCGCTGCAATACTGAAATGCTCTTGACTCGGTCCGAGAGGTTTAGGCTAGAAAGTTTATACCTTTCTATCTGGTGTGGGCTATTGGCCTTACCGCTGTGTCGCAGCTCATTATTATTGTTTCATGAAGAGCGCAGACAAAAAGCATCCGCGAGCGTAGTTCAGATATGTCTGCTGCTCGCGTTCGTCCGTGGAAGCCAGGGCTGTCTGTCGTAGCATGCATGCTTGCTCTCTAGCTTCAACGGAGTCGCATACGTTTTGTGAATTAAAGTGTATACGGTCGTCCCGAAAGGTTCAGACATCGAGGGCGTTTCTTTGAAACATGCTTAGGGTGCATGTGGGCCCGTTTGTAAACGAATGTCCCTTTTGCCTAAAAAACGCAAATTTCAAAAGTGAAAAAAAAAATAATAAGGACGGGTACACATTTTTCCTGATTTTTGATGTTATGAATTACATTCATTTTAAGGACTTGTGAACCGTTTCACAGTCATGCAAGATGGCCACCTCGGCTTGTGAACCGTTTCATAGCCATCCAAGATTGCCACCTCGGAATGGGAGCTTTTATATAAATGCTGCCCTTGTTGATGAAATTCCCTTGGCAGTGGCAGTCAGACGTCATCTGATGGACCATCAGGGCACGTTCCACCAGGGCTGCTGACTGGCAGTCAGTGTCCCAAATTACGTACCTTGATGGAATTTTCAATAGGGTTCTTTTGTGTTTTGCTGCGCATGCCGGAGCCTCTCTGAACGCTAGACGCCTCCTTTTGTATGGATGTGTTCTTGGTTTATTTCTCTCATTTTTACTCGACCTGCGCAGATTTGTCGCCAAAGGACTCTAACTGAAACGCGACAAAAGTAAAAAGAGCAAGAAAATACACTTTGCGGAGGCTCTAACTAGAACAGACTGGCGCGAAAGTGCAGCAGGATAAGTGGAACAACAGATTCGCGTCACGCCAACGGGTTCCACACAAAAGCAAAACAACAAAAAGTGAAAAGAGAACTGGCGTTCCGCATATATCACCCGATCCGCATAATACTTTGACTTCTTCCAGAACAAAAAAAATATGCGGAACGTTAATTTGACTGGAACCTATGTGGAACCTGGATTAAAAGTGTACCCTGGAGATGGTCGCGAGAAACAAAATTAATAAGTTCGTCGAAGTAACTTTCGGCGACTGAAAATATGGTGCACGTGGTGTTTCGATCACGGCATCGTAACCGCGCCAGGTGCCGAAAGCCGCGCATCTGCCATCCGAGCGGTCGAACTCCGTCTGAGCAAAACAGAGTTTGAGCGACGACATTCGTTTCTTCCATCATTTTGCATGATCAGAATCGAAACATCACGTGCACCATATTGTCAACCATAAGATGTACTACATTTAAGCTTTATGTACTTATTAAAGATTATTTTCGGCTTCCGGTTTGCCAAGAGATCGTGTACAGCCTACTATCCGCATCTGGTGCGGCGCCTCTGGCTCTGCCCGGTATTTTCAATGACCAAACTCTCTCCATATAGACCTTTTCATCCTCCGTCACAAGGGGCGTTGCCATCTTGGAATCACATGACGCGGCCGCCATAAGGTGGCTTCAGATCGTCGCTCCTCTCTCCCCTCCACGCCTTGGCGAAGCCGTTGTATTCCTTTTTTTAGTCGCGTTTTACCGCGATTTTTTTTTCTTGCTTCGTGAATTGTGTCATACCTATGTTTTACCACCTAACTGCATGCCACCATTATGTGCACAACTTCTGCACTTTATTTTATAACAGGTTATGACTATTTGCACCGTCGGCGTATCGGATACATGTGAGGAACGTAATCAAAGTTAGCACTGGGGCATATTGAGTATGTAGATGTCTCCAAGACAAACGAGGGTTAGTTAAGGCAGCGCAAATTTGCTTAGGCATTAGTGGCTAAGCGTTAGAGGCGCAACAAGATGCGCGACGTATATTTTTTATAACTTCTTTTATGATCTTAAAGAAGAGTGACATATATAGTCAACGCAAGTCGTCACTATGTGTGTTTCTTGAAACCATCGTGCTGTGCCTTCATAACAAACCCAGAACAGTTGCTTTTGATTATACAGGGGAATCATATTTGCGGTATGAACATTCGCTTGATCTGCTTATAAATTGAAATAAACTATTCATTGTTTCTGATTGTCTGCAGTCATTCAATTTTCCTAAGATATTCAATTCAATGAATTAATTTAGACACAACAGGGTTGGCTTCCCGGGTGAAAAACGTGTCAAAAACAGTTTGTGAGTGCCTGACAAAAGTGCCTGACGTGCGCAAGTCGTAACGCCGAAAAGGAGCCATTTGCATGGGAATCACTCGAGTGCAGCCTTGTCGATGCCAAATTTACTTTCGACACCGCTGAAAGTAAAACGCGTATCTCTTCAAACAAATAAAGTATTTCTACACAAATCCATCAAGTGTTGCCTGGCATTTAACTTGAACCGAGTTTGCTGAGGGTCAACTTCGCTTACGCCATTTCAATTTTATCTCGCAAATTACAGGGAAGACAGACATCAGACTTTAATTGCCAATTTCGCCCCTTGTCTGATATTCTTAATACGTTGTAAGGAAGTGTCTGTATAACAAATAGTTTCCTAAGGTCAGCTATTGTGAAATCCTGACAATGAATACTTTAGTAGACTGATAGCTGACACAGTTTCCTACTCAGGCCTAGGATGGACCATCAAAACATCACTCGAGTACTTAATTCCTTTAAAGAAACCGATGGAAATAATATCACTTCTTTTTTTTTTTTTTTTGCATTCCATGCTTTCATTACACGGGGTTTCCCGGTGGGCAATTTCGTCAAAACGTTGGTGTCCTCAGAAACCGAGCAGTGAGTACTAAACGTGCGAGCTCATCCGTTCTCTGCGATTCAGCTATATTGTTAGTCAGGTCGTCGAACTTGCTTTTTCACTGTGCCTCCAAGCATTAGTCACTTGAATAGTTTATTGTTTATGGAAACTAGTATCAGCGGGCATGTCGAGTACGGCCGTAGACAGCCGTAATCTTTCCCCGGCATGACTTCAGCCGTTTTGCCGCCGAACCTGGGCGAACGAAGAACATGATCCGATGAACGTGTTCTAGAAACGTTCACAAATTTAGGCTCGTAACTAGATCGTAGTTCTCAACATGGTCCATTATCACTGTATCATGGGTTCTGTACCGCAAGGTTGTGTACCCCAATGCATTTATAGAACAAAACTATGCGAAAGCGACATGACACACCAACACAGCCGGGAGCCCGCTGAAACAGAAACCAGGCAAATCGAAGTCACCTGATGGCGCGGCGTGTGTCAGCGCCTTCTGTCCACCGGTCAGAGTAACTATACTGGTATAAGCGGTCTATACGGCTCTGGGCTTTCATAAGACCCCTCGATGTGTTTGCGTTTGTTCCTGCAAGTAGCATCAAATGCGCAAATGTACGGACGCCCGTGTCTCGAGCGGATCTTAGAAACACATGGCGACGCAGCACTAAAACAATGTTGCTATAGAGGGGGGTCAGTCTGGAAACTCGCTCCGCGGTGTGGCACCATTTTGTAGAGCATCTTAGTAAATGGTCCCTCTCCAGCACGCGCGTTGCCCTCCGCCGGGTTCTGGTTGCACGTGTGACGAGGGTGTTGCCAAAGGCGCTCGCTCTCCGGGCGAAGCGACTACTGGTTGTTTTTTTCCCTTAAAGTTAATCCTGAGAAAGCTGGCGCCAAGCTCCCCTGTGTGGTCGCCATTTTGGTTCGTGGAATGTGCACTTTCCCCTTGACCCCTTCATTCTTGGTGAGCGTACCTAAATTCGCTGGTGGCGGGTAGCTTTAAAGACACGTTTCTTGTTCAACGAGATTTTGATATCCACACACCGGCAAAACGAGCGCACACCTTGGCACCGTTATCACAGGTGGTGCCGGTGCTTGGAGGCATTGAACAACAACATTCGTGTCTTGAAATAACCCAAGAAGAGAACTATCATTGTAAGAGATTCGCGAAGCAAAGCACGATTAATAAGTCGGTTGCATACACCGTGAGAGAAGACGCTTATATTGGCGAGTAACGCGTTCAGTATACGATGAAGCACCAGATAGATCTTGGCGCGACTGGTTTAGAACGGCCCTGTCGAAGCATCGAAGATCTGAATGGACTGAAATGGCGATCACCACGGCAACTGAGACAAATCAGCCAATCACTTTAATTGAATTTATTCGGTGATTCGTATGTTTTTTTTTCCTGTGTGTGTCCGGTTAGCAGGCAGGGAAGGCAATGGCGCCACTTTCCCTGAATCCAGTGGCTTCACTTTTCCTGTCACCGGCTATAGCTCTGACACAGGCCGCCAGCTGGGCTGCGTTACACTTGACATGGTGTAACGCAGCCTAGCACAGCCCAGAAATGCCTACAAACCTACGTAGTTCCAAATAACGAAACGCAGCGTGGCACAGCGTTACTGGGAAGCAGAATGTTACAGATCAGATCGCAGCTTAATAAGCCGCTATACGAGATTTATTAGAGCGCAAAGCCGTGCAATACGGTGACGCGACAAGCCGGGGGCGAGCAACGTACACCATTAGTTAACCGTCGCGTTGACGCGGGCCTCTATCCTGCGCTCTGATCACATTAAGGGGACCCCCACCGAATGAGTCCCCCGGGAGAAGTGCTCTCACGGTCCGACAAATCCCTCCGCACAAGAAAGAAAAAAAGAAGAAGAAAAATATCCTAGAAACAAGTAGAAGTGGTCTCACTACGATCATTTGCCCACCCGCTCGCGAGATTAGACCTCGTGTGAAACAATAACAGCATCGTAAACACTTTTTCGTTGTTGCTTTTACGCCGCTTTTTGCCGTATTGAATTGCGAAACCTTACGCATGGGCAAAAACATTATTTTGCTCTAGGTATTCTCGTTTTCAGCGTAAATATCAATCGTTCTTGTTTTACCATAACGCCGTTATGTGTGTGCGTGTGTGTTTTTTTGTTTTTTTTTAGTGAATGAGATTTTTGGTTGTTATTGCATCCCTCATACACTGTGCTAAACCAACTCGCAGGGATAAAAGTAGGAAAAATCTGCATCTCCAAATGCGTAGTTCACACATCCGGTAAAGGGGGGGGGAGGGATAACTACAGGACATTACAGTCTGGAAGAAACAAACAAATATAGAAGAGTCCGAATAAGAATAATGGACAGTCCCGATTAAAACGTGAACACCTTCCAGTGGGTTGGTGAGAGGAAAACGATGTTTTCCCCGCACACCGGATGTTCCACGATTCAAAACATGACATCCGCGTGACAATGGTTAATAGTATAATACACCATCCACCTTTTGTCAGAAATTTCCCGTTCGAGAAGTTTGGGCAGGAAACTCGCATATACACAAACCATCGCTGGCATCGGGCCTCTCTGCTCAAAACCCTCACATGGTTTCTCCTGAGTTCATGCAACGCAAACGTGTTTAACATTCCGGAAGTTCTAAAATCTCGATAAAAGGCGGATGGCAAGGCCAGCATCCCCGGCTATTGCCACAAACATGCAAGCACGAGCAGCATATGCGCGCGAACTACATTGCCATGATGCACTGTGCTTACTCAGACAAGTAGGGACATGGTGATGGCCCGACGCTTACCTTCGAATAGAGACCGTTATGTTTAAAGATCAAGTACTGACAGATGCTCCTCTATGTTATCGGATAATCTGTCAGGCACAGTGGAGACACAATGCAGGTCAACTCGGGAGAGCTGAAAAATAGTTTTCGTGCATAAACAATAGGGATGCCGCGAACTCTTTTCAAAACTCGACGTTTGACTGGTTATCCGAACCTTCGACCTGTGAAAAAGTTTGACGAAGTTCGACGTTTGAATCGGAACTGGCACACGTTGCACCTAAAAAATAGTAAGGAATTACATTTACAATTACAGAAGGCTAAATTGTAATTAATTACAATTACAATTACCCTCCTGTAAAAGTAAGTGACCGTTACCCAGAAAAGTAATCCGTTACTTTCGTGGCGTTACTTTCAATAATATTGTCCTCAAGCAAAAAACAAAGCGAAGAGGGCTATTCAAATTATTATTGTGGCCACTTGTTCCATTTATTGACCTTGAGTATTTTGAGCAACAGCTGACCCTCGAAAGTCCCGTCAGATATTTTGTGTTATTTCTTACGCTGAACACCATTTAAACAGAGGCACTGGATGGGAGTGCCATTTATCGTGCCTCACGAATGTTTTGTGCTCTGCATTGATGTTTTTCAGCGAAGCAATGGAAGTACTATTTACCGCGAGGATAGAGCAAAGCTTTGACCTTGCAACCGTTGACTGATATTCGATAGTTTTAGTAGATTGTTCCGATACCTCCGATACCCCCGGTAATGGTACCCGATAACGATAGGATGCATGCGCAAAGGTGGCGGCGGAGTAACGGATATCGTTACCGGAGTCATCGGACCGATCTACTAAGATTCTCTATGTCTGAGAAATCGTCATACATGAGCTAAAACTAGAATAAGAATTGATTTATGTACATCTTACTATACCGGCATATATTGCCAGACAATAGCAAAACATAGTTGTAATAGTAAGGTGATAAATAATAAATAAGGTTTGGCTCGATATTTCTCTTCGCTTTGGTTCTAAACAGGTCGAGCCTCGGATCAGACGTTGGTGACCACGAAAAAGTTTCCAGTATATTAATATAAGTAAAGTAATAAAACAACAACAACAACAGGACGTTCATAACAACAATTAGTCAGAGCGTCGGATAAAACAAGGAAATGTAAACGCACGTTTGCCGTGTGTACTGCAGTTTACTCCGGCGTTCTTCAGATAGACGTCCGCTGATGCCACGGGCAGCGAAAGGCAGAGTACGGCCTATGAGTCCCACTCACGAGTTTCCCCTCTCCTCAAGCCCAAAATATCACGTCTACGTCAGCCACCATCATGTTTTATTTGTAAAAATATCAGGTTGAGATAAGATGCGTCCTGCTGAGGTAAAAACAGGAACAAGGAAAAAGGAACACTATTACCATTTTCGAACTGCTCGCAAAAAGCTGACTCACAAAAAGGATGACTGAGATTCAGATAACCTGAAGAGTGGGACCAACCTTAAAAGTTGGACTACAAAAAAGTAAGTAGCCAGAAAAAAATGCATCCTGTTATCTAAGAGATGATAAGTGTGCAGCAACGAACGAGAATGATTGTGGCAATAGCACCTTCACATATTATCACATCTCTCTTAGTGGATTTCGGGATAGACAGAGCGTTGTCTCGTGTTGTGACATTATGAAAATGGTCGTAGTCACTATAACCGAGAAAGACATTGTTAATTCTTGTCTGTGCACTTACCGCCTCGAACTTCTCGAAGAGGCGCACAATCACTTGGTATCCTCCTCTCCCCATCTTCGATCGCAAAGAAAAACAAAGGGACTAAAGAAAGCGAATATAACTCCCCCCCCCCCCCACTTTTTTTTTTAAGAAATGGCTTATTTAAATTTTTTAACATGTTGTGTTGCAAAAAAAAAAAAAAGGCTTGCTTCTCGGAACTGAAAAGTGCCAAAATAAAAACAACCTTTTCTTTAAAAAGGGGGGGGGGGGGGGAGTTGGTCCTGAAAAAAATGTAACGGATTACAAGGAATCCGTTACGTAAAAAATGTAAGGGAATTACTTTAAAATTACTCTAGAAAATATGTAATTATTCCGTTACTAAATTACTGATAAATGTAACGGATTACAAGTAATTTCGTTACTTGTAACGGATTACGTACAAGTCTGGTTTGAATAATGTTGCCTGACTTTACCACAAAAAGTCACAGTATGAAAAAGAAAAAAAAAGAGAAGAAATTATTTATATATTATTTATTACTAACTTGAGAAAAAATTATCAATGTTAACGCAATATGAAAAAAAGCATATAATCTTCGAATAAGCTAGTTATTGTGTTACCTTCCTCCTTTCGGTATCGTTAGCACGCTCTCAATTTTCGCGCAGGCGCATAATAGTGAACTTGGGTGGAGCCTAAGTGCAACCCGGTCGAACTCGAACTTCGGCAGGCTCCCGGCATCCCTAATTTTGGGAAGCGTCCCAGCACAGACTGCGGCGACAGCTTGAAACGGAAGATACGTCGCGCGAAATGCGCTCCATACACGCGTGTTGGCAACAGCATGGTCCTTCCGGACGGGAATGCGTCGATTAGCCATTGCCCGCTCGTTAACGACACCGGCGGGCAGCTCGTAAACACGAGTCCTCGCATTGCTCTCTGGCGCGTCGTGTGACGAGCCTGTTTCGCCGCTATCCTCGTTCATCTGGACGTGCGAGGTGCGGTCATCCCGCTCGCTCGCTCGGATTGATTTACAGCCACCCCGTGCTTACACGCCTGCGGCAGGCCGTTAGCGTAGCCCAAGCGGTCGGGCGCCCTGCCTCGGGGAACGCTAATTACCGCGCGGTTGGCCTCTAAAGCGGGCAACTCGATGCCTGCCCAGATCGCAGTTAGGAGATGCGGATGGTGCTCGAGAGAGCGCCACAACCTGAACTTTATAATCTTTGCGGGCCGTTCACACAAGCTGGGTGTGTTTCGCAATCCGTCGTGAGTTTTCTAACGCAGCCTTCGCCATCTTAGAACAAAATACGGAGTTCTATGTTGAGATAATGAAATGCGCAGGAATTACACCTTTAGGCCAGCGCACTGTTTACAAACAAGCCCGATTTTGACCACCGCAGATCAAACAATGTTGGCACGAAGTGACGCGTAGGTATACATGGGCCCAGTCAGCAACAAGGCCATCCAGTGGCGTAAAAACAGGGTGTCCGGTACCGTGGTGTGCACGATACCTAGTGGTGAACGCACGAGCTCAATGTTGGAAGAACTTGTCACGAGGTTGTTCGAAACGGCGAGTCTAAAAGAGTATCAGCCTTTCCACTCTGGTGAAGAAGGAAGACCAGAGAAGCTGTAGGTGGGAATCGAAGTAATGGCCGGCCGCAGTCGGCAACCAGACAACCGGCTTGCCTGTTGTCTGGTTGCCGCGTCGCTTATAGATGGCGGTAGCTGTCCGGAGTGTTATGTCGACATTTATTTGCTGGCGGACACGATCCTGGGGAAACTAGCCCTTAACAGCTCCGCTGTAAAATAGCCCTGCCAAGGCTTGCGCTCTGGCGGGAGCGGATATTGCTTCTTAAGCGCTCATGCCTTTCTGTCTTGGGCCTGCTTGTGCATTAATAATGGAGTGTACCTATTCCGCCTGTCCGCGTTTCGTCCCGTCTTACCGAGAAAGGTAACGCGTTACCTTTCTCGGTAACATGGTAAAGTACTCGCTACGTTTCCCAAACGAGGCGGACAGAGTGCACGCGCACGCGAATGAAAAGTAGACGAGAAGGACGCACTACCTTTGTGAACATCCCTTTACAGTACGCGACGGTGGCGATTATCAAGGTTCCAAAAATACCTCACGACTGCAGGAACAACGTAATTCGTCTCACAAAGCAAAACACGCATCGCCTGTCTGAACAAGTAGAGAAGAGTCGCGCTTTACGCACTGTGGGATCTCATTAGTTTCGCTAAATTCTCCGTCTGAACACTCGAAAGTGCCCAAAAAGTAGACCAAGAGTCTTGGCTCGGATAGTTCTGTCGTCTTAAGCTCGTGTAGCCTCGGCAGTGCAGCAGACCATACCACATCTGTACTCACAAAGCCTGGCAGTTCGATGATGGAGCCATTAGAGTGCCCGGTCGCAGATTTAGAACACGAGGATATGGTAGCACAGAGCGTTTATCGGGGAGCCTGTAGTCAGCGCACAGCTTTTGCAGCGGCGAGGACCCGAAACACGGTTTTTAAACCCGACGAGAAAAAACGCGGTAGCCCGAGGAACGCAAGAAGCACGAGCGGACATTCCATCACTCGGGACAAGTGCGTTTCGGCGTCTCGCCGCAGCGGGGCGCCCGTCACGTGGCTCTCTCTCCATCCGTTGTCTGCCGCTCTACCTTTTCACTTTCGGCGGCCCCGTCTCGTGACGATCTGCCAGGCTTTGTCAGTATAGAGCAGGCTATGAGCAGACCCTCACTGCTGCGCAAGCGCGTGGCTTCGTCTTGGCAAATACGCTTGATGTGTGTGTACGTCGTGCAAGTAGCGTCAAAGGCGAAAAAGCACGAGGCCTGTGCCGCGTGTAAGCACTCGTTACGTTCTCAAAATGGTTATACGTAACGTGCTTGCGTTACTTATTTGGAATGACGATAACCTAGTCACGTTACTCGTTAAATTTCCTCCCAAGACTTAAATATTACGGTACTATTTTTTTTCTTGTGTTTCAGGCGTTAAGTCATAAGATTTCTTGCGCTCAGCCCACATAAATTCAAAATGTTGCTTCTTTTAGTAACGTAGGTTACTTTTTATCGGCAAGGATAACGGTAAGACGTGCCTTTTCTTTGCAAGTAACAAGAAGCGCATTTCATAACTATTTTTTTTTGTAACATATTAAAAACACTGATGGTGTAGCAGCACTGAAATGAGCGGTATTTAAAAGCAATGGCGGCGGAGCACTCGCCCGAGGCACGTGTCTTGCACGTTCGCACAACCATGGTTGTCAGTACTTGTAAGAAGTGTGAAATTTATTAAGGGACTTTACGTCTTGCGCCTTATTGATTGCTTGATTGATTTTGATTGCGTGTATTTATTTATGAAAAGGTTCGCCTCCCTATGGTTTGGTTGTCCTGAGGCTGAAGAGATTGGGGTTGAGGTTCGATTGCCAAACGCCGGTGTCTCGCGTTCCACCTTCGAAAGCTGAGATAGAGACAGAGGTAGCTAGCTTTATGCCTACCCACTAATCATTCCAGTCAGAGCTCGGCGTGCTGGCGTCCCTCTCGTCTCCTGTTGTCCCTCAGCGTGGCGGCGCCTCAGCCAACGACAACGTGGCACAAAAAAGTTGACGCTGAGTATTGTCGACATGCGCGGCCAAAAGCGCTGCTATGGTACGGCTTTCCACGATTGGCCAGACGCTCACTGCGACGCCCCGAGTGGAATAGATCGATCTCACCTGCCAGTTTGACTACGCCACCGCTGCCGCAATGCATCGAGGGAACTTTAGTCTTTCTGCACGTGCGACAACCTGGCAGAAGCTCTGCGCGTGTGGAGCATGAGACAGCACGAGCCCTCTCGTGCACTGCCGTTTGCCTCCTGTGAACTAAAGTTATGGTGGCGTCACGCATGCGCCGAACGCTCGGTGACATCGGTCTATTCAGTTTTGCTTTCATTGACGGAAATAAGAGTAAATGCTGGTTCACACAGCCCCGATTCCTTACATTACGTTACGTAAGCTTACGCACAAGCCGGGATATCTCTGCTTCATATCAAGCGTGGCTACTAATTCGAGGAGGTATACCTGGCACGCGACATTCGAGACACGAATGTTTCGGTGACTTAGACGTAACGTAAGAAAACGGTGCTATGTGAACCAGTCTTTAAAAGTTGAAAGGAGCTCAACTTCTACGTAATGTTACGTTTCGACGAGCCTCCGTCCTATTTCGTCGTCACCGAAACATTCGTGTTTAGAATGTCGCGTGCAGCTATCTGCTTGAATTCGTAGCCACGCCTACTAGGAAGTACAGATTTCCCCGTGAATTGGACATAAACATTCGTAACGTAACATAATGTAACATAAGAACAGGGGTCTGTGTGAACCTACCTTAAAGGGGCAATGCAACAAGTTTTGTACTTTGCGAAAATACCGCTTAGAACGGATCCCTGACGTTAAAGACCTATAGAAACACGCGTTCGTTTTTCACCCCACACAATAGAGGTCTAGAAAAAAATTAAAGAAAAACGAGCAGCGTTCCCCCTCCGCTCCACAGCGAGAACAAAGCGGCCACCTGATCTGGAGCCGATTATGCTGCCGCCAATGTTGATCATAGCCACGCGCTGGGGTTGGCAAAGCACAGGACACGCGCTGAGTTCCAGACATTGTTGTGGCATCGGCTATTGTCGTCGTTGCAGCGATTGGACACGGGCGGCTACCCGAATGCTTCTCGAGCTAGTGATTATCACGAGCTCAAATCGAGTGTCCACGCAATGCTCGGGATCCATTCTATGAACCACACTGACAAATATCAGTCATTGGGGTGTGCTCTGATCCCCACGTTACGTCATCGCACATTTTTGCCAAGGAGAGATTGAATGAAAATGATCGCTTTCGTCCTTGAAGTTACACCGCAACAAAGGAGTTTCTTGGCCAGTGGCGTTGCGTGCGAGTACCCTTGAGTCCCACTAGTGCCAGTAAGCTCGTGTACAGTGAAAAACATTCCAATTGAATATCGTTGCATTGCTCCTTTAAGATAGCTGTCAACGTTGACGGGATCAACCAAGACGGAACGCCCGAGACACGTGCCACGAGCGAGTACATGCGTCGACATTTGGTTCCAGGAACAGCACTAGGCACGTGCCTCGTGGTTCTGGATTGGCTCATTTGAAGTTACTTGTTTGACGCCCGAGTCCCACTGGAAGGACAAACAGAACTGACCGACACCGACAAGCCTCAAACACGCGCGGCATGCGCCCGAAGTATACCTGCTTGGCCGGCTCGCATTCTCTCGGAGCTCATGAAGTGCGCACGAGTGACTGCAAGCCTGCCAAAGATACCTTCACGTGCTTCATCATAGCCTTCTCTATAGGCCCGTAGCTCTCAAGTTTTGAGCAGCGCTCCAGGCGAGCAAAATAGAATATTTGGCTCGCGTTTCGAACGTGCGTCATCACGCTTCCCCACTACAGTTTTTTATACTCCGTTCCATTCTAAGTGCCAGCGTAGCAGAGGCTACAAGAGCGAGCTCCGAGCTTGCAGTGTCCCTTCCAAGCACGCGCGCTCGTGCAGTGCGAGCATCGTTCAGGGGAACATGTTTTTGCAAGTAGCTTCAGCTTCGCTATCACGTAAAGTGAAACATACGGGCTCACGGAAGCTATGAAAGAACGCAATAAAATAATAAAGCTGAATGGGACGCTGAGGCCACGAGCTGCATAATTCTTTTTTATTTTAGTTTTTCTTTTTTAGACGTTTTGTTATCGCGCGTCTACAGATGCTGACAGATGCTTGCATTCGAACGTGGCACGTGCAAAATCGAACGTTACAGCGCCGCCTGGATAGTGCTGCCAGCATAACATGGTCGCGTCTTGCGGACGCGCTCGCGCCCCTGCCCGAGAGCAACGGGCTATACTTCACAAAGCTTAGCAGTTCGACGACGGAGCCATAGAGTGCCCGGCCGCAGATTTGGAGTGCGAGGATTTGGTAGCACAGAGCATCAAAGAGCCATTTCTCGGGGAACCTGGACGTCAGCGCTCAGCTTTTGCAGCGGAGAGGACCCAAAACACACTTGTTCGCTCGGGAGAAGTGTATTTCAGCGTCTCGCCGCAGCGGGGCGCCAGTCACGTGGCTCTCTCCTCATCAGTTGTCTGCCGCTCCACCTTTTAAATTCCGGAGGCCGCTTCTCATGGCGATCTTCCAGGCTTTGTCAGTATATAGGAGGCCATGGCTTGATACATGTGCTCGCGGCATGTCGGTGTCGGTTGTTTCTCTTTCACGCTGTAGTAGGACTCGGGCATGAGACAGTCAACAAACACATCGAGGGGATTCACTTAATGAGAGGCACAGTCGCCGCCCCTCGAGCGACTGTAAACGAAGCATTTCGCGGAGCTACTCGGTCGTGCCGATGCATTCGACAGGTCGTGCACGCCACGCCTCGAGCGGAGCGCCGATGCAAAACGCGGAGCTGCCGAAACACTGGAACAGCAAACGCTTCCTGCGCGGCACCGAAATCACATCCGGCGAACGTGCCTCGCATCGCCCGTCGTCGTTCGGGGAGCCTCCGCGCGCGCTCAACGAAAACAATACGGCCCAGACGACACGCCGTCGGTAATCGATGGCCCACTCGCGCGTCTCCGCCTTACGATGGAGCGCAATGGACGCTGCGCTGGCCCTCCCACACCAATCCAGCGCTCTGAACTTGTCACCTGACTAGACGCGCCCCGAGCGCCGCCGCGCCCCTCCCCAGGTCACGTGACACTCGCGCTGATCGCCCTCGATGGCTCGCGGCATCCTCGGCGCTCCGTCGTCGCGTGGAACGGAGTCGAAGCGGTCGCCGGTCCGACTGTCGACAGCACCGCACTCGACGGGTGTCCGCGCCCAGGCGGAAACGGGGACG
Source organism: Ixodes ricinus (assembly GCA_037355805.1). Classification (NCBI taxonomy): domain Eukaryota; kingdom Metazoa; phylum Arthropoda; class Arachnida; order Ixodida; family Ixodidae; genus Ixodes; species Ixodes ricinus. Next base: position 46,932 of record JAZHYW010049567.1, on the reverse strand, counting down.
AACGACTCCAAACGAGCACAAATGCCGAGCGAGCCAGCTGTAATTAACCAGGCGACTGCCTGCGGCATTGTCACGAGGGAGGCCTAAGAGTCGGCCCGGTCAGCCGGCAAGTACGACCTAATGGCTGCTCGTGTTTCTTTAATGGAGAGCTGGCCTCGAGCAGAGGATTGTCCGCCTCTTGTCCGGGCGGAGTGCCGAGGGAAGCTTCTGCTCACGGTGGACGAATCATCGGATGTTCGCGAAACAAATATATTGAGGATGGCTGTGTGTTGAGCGGCCAAGGGTCTGCATATGTCGAATTTTCTAAAATGGGGTTCTTCTGTAGAATAAAGCGCACAAACCTGCGGGTATGAACCGAGCAAAGCATACCGTATAATTTTGATCTCTAGCATTAAGAAGAAAAAATACAACACAACGCGTAAGAGATATGCCGATTATTATGGAGTTTTGATATATCGTTCCTATAGTACTGCCAGCTAAACGCGTACTTCGCCGGAGCCTTTACGTGTGTGTCGTAGCGCTTATTGATGGGCTTCCGTGTTTTCTGGGTTTATTTTTCGTGACATTCGGTGGGTGTTTTTCGAAGTTTCTTTATTTTTCGCCAGAAATTCGGGATTTAATTGCGTTTATTCTTTTGGATTCCCAATTTTCTGAATTTCGAAGTTTAATTTTACTGTGTCCCCAATTTTTAAATATGCGCAATAAAAATAAAGGATTTCCGGACAAAAGCGTACCCTGCCCCAAGTATCCCTAAAAACCAAATAGTATAGTCATACGGTGATTATTTCTTTAATAAAATGTAATTGAAGGCCGCCAAACCTCGGATCCATCCGAAAACGAAACCACTCTCATTGGTCCTCGCACGCTTATCAAAAGTATCTCGGGCCAATGGCGTTGGACGACGTTCCGTCGCGCAGTGATCCCGAGGTAGCCGCATCGGCCGAACCTCTTTGTCATTCGAGCTTCGATCATGGCGGCGTTCTCTACGCTCGAGGACCTGATGCCGTTGGAGGTTGAAATTCTTCGGCGGACAGCCGACCTGGGGATGATTTCCTGTGACGCCACTCCGACGTGCGATGTGGACGATAGCAGCGCTTCGGAGTCCTGTTCGGGTTCCGAGGACGATGAAACGCAGACCTTTTCGGGCGTTCTTCGATTTGCGGTTGGGGCAAGTCGTAACCAAACCAACGTTTGACATCGCAGCGTTACCTCTGTTACGTGATGTCAAACGATGTCGCCACGTTGACTTTCGCCTCGGGAGGACGGGGGAAGGCTGGTTCAGACATGTGCAACGAGCGCGTACCTACGACTGCGTCCGTTGCAACCGGAGCGACCGGAACGACAGCTCTGCGCCGCGCGTACACACCTGCAATTACTACAAGCACAGCGGGTCGCCGTCAGCTGTTTCAGCGGCCCCTCTAAAAGGGGACGCACTGCTACTCAATGCCGTAACAGAATAGAGACAGACAGTTTTCTATAGCCTAAAGCTTTATTATTGATTTTTCTTGATAGGCTTGCAGGGTACAGTGGATGAAAAAAAAAATAAAAAGATGCCGTACGCCGTCTTGGACGATCACGACTCTATACACGACATTGCAATAGTACAAATATCGCCACACGCATTTTCTACGATTATAAAAGACAATGTAATCTTAGCAGCGATATAGCAACGTAGAAATATGATTTCGTGATCAGATAGACGTTGCGAGCGTTCAGGATTGCTAACACTAATAACTTTTCTCCGGTGATGAAAACGCGTGAAACTTCGCGTCCTTTATACGGTACGCGCCAGTAATACCTTGAACTTGAGCACACGCATGAAATGCGCCAAATAAGAAATCCGGGCGATGTTCGAGGACACAAATGCTTAGAAAGCACCACTGTAGTCGAAGTAAACAAACACGACGGCACGGGCGTTTCTGCTGTCTTGAGAGTGCCGCCACGGCATCGCCGCACGAGTAGGTGGGTCTTCCCTTCTAGTACGTGCTGGGTTATCATAACGACACACGACGAAAATTCACAGTCAAGGATAGCGCTTTTACGCGGAACGATGAGCTTTCACCACGCCGTCCACGTCGATGATCAACACCGACGCCATGTGCGCGCAGATACGTGCGCTTCCGCGCATCCCGGGGAACGGGAAATTCACCCCCGCGGAGGAAGGCAAGGAGAAAACGTAGTCCCTTGTTTGTGAAACGATAATTGCAGTATCGCGTATTCTAAACTAGAACTATTTTACGTCTTGTGAAATTATCATGCACAACATATTTAAATAAACTGAAAATTGTTTCTTTAGCGAAACTTTACAAAGGCCGCCAAAATTTTCAAACATACGATAATTTCATTGGTCCTCGCAAGTACAGGAAAGAGTCCGCACGTATTTTATTCCTGCGTGATTAATAGGCGGTTCTGCCTTTAAAACTGAAGATACTCATTCACTGACACTTCCTTAACGCCATCGCACCAACAAGTAGCTTCCCCAAAAACCGCTTGAGTGTCCCTTTAATAAAAACTCACCGGTATAAAAAATAACGTCTGCAGCTGTATTTCGCAGTGGCAGTACTAACTGTCCCACGGCAAATCTTGAAACAAGTGTTGCTTAAGAACAAACCTGAGTATTTTAAAATAGCCTAACTCATGGACGTAGTTTTCGGGAAGCATAAGGCCTTTAGCTGCTCTCCTTTCTCACAAAAAATCTAAAAGTGCATATATTTTACTGCTATAAAAATACAACCCATCATCTTAGAAGCCCAAGTAGTATGGTCTAAACTTGAAACAGGAGCAGTGGCTTTTGTCGTGGCCCAGAAATGCATTGACCAGTGGTCCTGAATAGAGCTTAACGAGGAAAACGGGAAGCTCTTTTTTTCAAGACCATTAAGCCCCTGATCTGACAAAATTTATTCCCAAATAACCGTCTTTCTTGCTTTTAATTTTGCACGTCCTGGCAACAAAATACTGAGTTTTTTTTTTTAACAAATCTCTATTGACAAAATTTTACCGGCAAGTGTTTTCCGGAGTTTTTCAGATTTATCCGAAAACACAGAATCCTTCTTATCGGCTATAGCACTGTCGTAGAACAAAAAACAACATACTAAAGCTTTCTTGTATTTTGGGGGCTAAATATAATAAAATATGCACCGAGAATTTAATCGGCTATACATAAATAATATTATTGCATTCATGGGGCTAACCGATCGTCCTCAGAGTTCATCGGTGATTTTTCTGGGCGTTTTCTGGATGATAATCAAACTTATGTTGCTGACCCGAATGAGTACTTGCCAACACAAAAGTAGTCCCGATAAAAATCATTTCATTCTAAGAAAACAAAAATCCTAAGAAAGCGGCGTTTTCTTTTTAGTGCTAATAGTGTCTCTCTCCGAACACTGCCGTGCATTCGCTTGATTGGAGTGCGCAGTCATTCGTTTTTCGTGTAAATCTGGCGTTTACATTTTATGGGCTTGTGTCACACCTGTACAGCAAAGAAACCAATCAAAGATACATCTCATTTTTATACAATGGATCCCAATATATCGTGCCGCATCACCTTATCAATCGAGGCCATGAAGCAGGAACATTAATAACATATTCCAGGGGAAGGCATAAAAAAAAGGGACGCTACCCCTTCCATCCCGCTCAGTTCGTTCTATATATATATATATATATATATATATATATATATATATATATATATATATATATATATACAATAACTGACTACGTTCGTTGTTTGTCTAGCCCCTTGCTTGTTTTGGACGACCCAGGCTCGTTTAGAGGTTAGTTTGAGGCGCTAGTCAAAGACGGCAATTAATGTACGGAAGAAAAAAAAACGATTGAGGGGAATGTCTGTTTTGAAATATGTGTGCGACCGGAGTTCAGTCTGAACCAAGCGTATGTGTGTTCTTTTATCATTTTATACCTTGCTTGTGGTAAGAATCCACTAGAGAGCAGTTCCTAATGAATAATATAACCACCACTTGCCTGAAAAAAACAATAACGTAATCACCAGTTTCCCAAACGAGAGAATTCCCATTACATGTAACCTAATTATTTATATTTTTGAATTGGTGTCTAGAGCTCCACATATTGAACGGTGCAGATTTTTGAAAGGATAAACAAAGAAGAAGCAAGCGCGTCGACCAGTTTTCCCCTCTAAAATTAGTGTAACAGTGATGTTACGTAACGTGAAACACCGTAGTGCATTAGGCCTGATTTCATTTTGAAATTCACGTAGATCTTTCGTGCCACAAATCACAAATTAATTTGCCCCTTCAACGTACGACACTGTTTAAAATCGGCGTTCTCGTCTGTCCCATTGGATTGCAGCTAGATTTAATTACCTTAAACTTTTTTTTCTCTCTCCGTCATTCAAAAATTTGTACTCGCGACAAGTTCGAATGCCAAGTCGGTGCTTTGAGGAAACAAAGTGTCGCTGAAATACCGCAATCCTTAGTATCCGCGCTAGTGTACATTATTTTTCAACAATTCAGCTAAAATGGTGACGTCACGTAGCATTGATTTTTCGGTAAATCTAGCGTAGAAAGTTTGCCACTAAATTTAGTGGGAAGCGTTTCCCGTTACGTTACAGTTTCACGTGACGCGACCTCACTAGACGTCACTGCCCTAACCGAAACACACACATGGGATCTAGCGGTACCTCGCCAATAGGTCTCCTGCTTGGCCCAGGGGGTGCTGCGAAAAGCGACTTGTATTGGGTAGTAAAAACTCGCACGTCTCAAACTGTTCCACGTGTAGAAGGGTAAAGCGATCCCCCCCCCCCCCCCAAAAAAAAAAAAGAAACAGAAAAAAAATACTTTAGCCTTTCTATTAGGCCGACCACCAGAATCGAGATTCTGCAAGGCAGAAGATCCTCCTCACCATGGGAGAGGAGGAAACAGGCAACGGTGGGCAGGGTTGAAGGGGGAGAGGAGGAAGACGAGGGAAAAGTGGAAAGCGCGACCTGGTTGTCGGTCTTTAGGAAGGAAGAGCAGCGGAGCTGTAGCTTCTGTTCTCGGCGGTGGTTTTCCAGGCGAGCGATCTGCTCTTCTTTCGCAAGGGAATCTGAAGCGCTCGACGCAGTGGAACTTTAGGCGATAGCGGTCTCGCGGCAGTTGCGCAACCATTCGCGCTGCTGCGCACATCGCCGCTCGTTCCATTCTCGCTCTTCTTCCTCCGAAGAAATGTTGCCGCCATCTATGAGCGACGGTGGCAAGCAGACAACCGGCAAACGCAACACTCTGGACAGCTACCGCCATCTATGAGCGACGGCGGCAACCAGAGTGTTGTGTCGACATTTGTTTGGTACCGGACACGATCCTGGGGAAACTAGCCCTTAACAGCTCCGATGTAAAATCGAACGCCGCCGTAGCGCAGGTCAAAGGCGAGACGCAAGAGCGTGAGTCAACGTTACTAGAACAACTAATTAGTTGGGAAACTGCCATAAGAGCCTGCTTTGAAGAAATGGTGCCGATCCGTACTTGAGAACTCAACTCAACGCGATCGCAACGCCTCCATTTTTCCACAGCGGTCGCTCCGGGAAGTGCACGGCTGCACGTATCGGTTCAGGTCGAGCCGTGCAACGGTCGGTGGCGCCATCTCGCCGTGCCATCTCGCAGTAGCTATATAAAACAACTTTCACGTTTTAACTAGCCTCTAAAGGACGGCGCTGCAATAGTATCTGGTTCGGTCTCGGTGGACGTGAGAGGCCTGGGTTTCAAGGGTGAGTTTCCCAACAGAGTGTTTTAGTAACTTTGGCGTGATCCAAGAAACACATGCCGTTTCACGTGTTTCAAAGTAATAAAAACAAAATAGAAAGGAATGTCGCAACGCAAGATATTCTGACGTTACCACCCAGGGTTAGGAGACGCGTACCCTAGTGGTGGTACCGTGCATCCCCAGTTTCGTTTGCTTTACGGCGTGGAATCTAGCCGACTTCGGACGCCAAGAAGTGATTTATCGTCCTGCAACACTAGAAATAAAAAGTAAAAAAGTACAACGAGGCCGTTACAAGTAGTGAGAGGCCCAACCAGGGGCCCTAATCTGGACACTTGGCGAAAAAGTCGGCGAAACATCCGGCGGCTATGATTGGCCGGCGCCAAGGTCATGTGCGGCGTTGGACAATCATGGTCGCCAGATTTCTTGCCGACTTTTTCGCCATAGTGTCCAGAGTAGGCCCCAGGTGAGCTTGTACTAGCCACAGAAAGGGCACCAAAGTTTGTTCAAAGATTTAGCATAGGAGCCCTTGAGGCCCTTTGCTGAATTACCCCAAAACAACAAAGGAGAATGCTGGGAACGTATACTCTGTTTCATACTTAGTGTACAACGCTGTCGGAGCTGCTGGCGCGAGCATGGGGTTTGATCTCGCTGATCATTTGCACGCGTTTTCGCTCAAACCAAACCATAGGCCTCCTGCGTTGCCCAGGCGGCGCTGCGAAAGGGGCTTGTTGGGACTTGTCTGGATAATACAAACTTGGCGTGTCAAACTGTCGCGCATGTAGAAGCTTGCCTGCTCTGGTGCGGAACGCGAGATCACGAGGAAAATACAAAGAAACAACAAAAAATTCCGACGCCGTCGAAACACAGGATAAAGCTAGTTAGCTAAGAGCGTGATGCCAAAGACACCGTGGTTTCACGCGTTCCAAAGTAGAAATGAAAAAAAAAATAGAAGCACCGCTACGCCAGAGATGCTGACGTCACCACCCAGAGATAAGAAACGTGTGCCCTAGCGGTGGTGGCGTCAATCTGGCACTTTCGATTGTCTTGCGACGTTGAGTCTAGCCGATTTCAAACTTCCGAAGGTGTTTTTTTCATTCTTCAGCACTACATAGAAATAAAAAACAAAACTCGGCTAACGTGTTATAAGTAGTGCGAGGCTCAATCAGGCAGACTAGCAGTCGTACTGCACTGGCTAAATTGTTCATCTACAGTGGCTAACAATGTCGCCAAGTTCTGGCAGACTAAACTCCTGCTGTATAAACCACAGAGTTATTAACAATTATCGATAGAGGTTCAGGTGGCGCTAGTGTGCTGTTTCATTTTGAAGCAGAGAGCAACCAGTATAAATTTGACTTCCGGTAATGTATTCCTATAGGAAAACGCGAATGCGTTTTTCTCTTCGCGCTCGATTATAAGAGCAAATTTTTCTTAATCGTATGACAGAATAAAAAGTTTGGAACGTTTTACAATCGGATGTTTCAACATTTCTGTCAGAGCTTTTTTCTTTAAAATTTATGGCGTCGAACACTGTGCTAAAATAACTCAATACACATGTATAATACGTGTTGACGTTGCACACTGCTATTGTAGGGCACTTATAAATTTGCGCATATAGTCAATGCCATGAAGCACACAAAGTGAATCAGCTTGACAAAACACCAAAAGGATGCTAATTTATGGCTCAAACAATCACAACAGACGACTGGATCTGTAACAAACTGTGCATGAATAATCAAAATAAAGCAGTAACCGAGATTTTTTTTGTCTTGTTTTTGTTGTTTCAATTGATAGCTTGTATTGACTAATCATGCTGTACATCAAGTCTTGGGCCTCAATTTCTGCTAACATAAACATTCCTCAGTAATAAAATAAAAAAAAACATTAACTAAATAAATTGCACTTTTTTAAAGTGAACAAATATATATAGTACCCATTACGATTAAAGAAACTACGCTGATTTCTATTATTCCCTGGTGAAGAGAAAGACATTATGAACGTTTTCTCATAGGAATACACAGGAAGACTGGAAAGAGTATACTGGTTGCAGTCTGCTTTGATTTGCAACCGGAAGTCCCGGTAGACACTAGCGCCGGCTGAGCCTTCAGCGTTTATTGTAATCAGTCTATGGTATAAGCAACTATACGACTAATTTGTTTTGAGCTTGAACTACAGTTATACTAGAATACGGGGTAATGTTGGGACCGGAGCGGCTCGCGTGAGGCCTGTGGTGCAGATCGCGACAGGTGTCGACTCCGGCGCATCGGCAGTAGGGTCAGTATGATGTGGTTGTGCGCGTGCACTGCGTGCACGCGCAAGTGCGGCGACACGTGTGGACTCCAGCGACTTTCTGCTGCCCTGTCGACTGTAGCGCCGCGATTGTTGTCTACACGCGTAGCCTCACAAGTTCCCAGCGTCCAGTCGCACCGGCGCAAACACTACCCCGTATTCTAGTACACTGCACTTGCACTACACAAAATTAGGGCGCCACAGTTTGTTCAAAGCTTCCAGCGCATGAATATTAGCGGCGAGATGTTACGGTGGCACCCTCGTGTGGTTCCCTCTCGTGACGTCATGGCCTTGCGAACAACAAGTTCGATGGTGTTCGTAATGTGCATGGCGGAAGCTTGAAATCATAGCGCTCTGAAACCAACACTGCCAACACCGTCAAAATTGAAGTTCTTCAATTACTCTTATTTCCGTCGATGAGAAATCTTTTGCTGACGTCATAGTCAGCATTCGACCAATCGTGGCAGGCCGACCACAGCGACGCTTTCGATCGCGCACGTCGCCAATACCAAGTATGAAACGGAGTAGAGGTACTCGCGCTGAACCTGCTGACGTCGCGGAAGGTTTACAAACATTAACTTTCGGCTTGCGTACCAAGCGACTTCCGGTAGCTCCGTCTTTGTAAGCCCCTCGAGCTTGCTCATGCCACCAGTGCTGGAAAGCATAAATTCTGCACGGACAACAAGCTGGAAACTTCACGAGGGCCTTCGGCTGTACGATTTAGCGTCTTGAAGGAGGCAAATCGGTTTACAAGAATATTCAGAACTTTTAACAGATCTCGCGCTTCTTCGTCATCTTGGCGTTCACCTGAAGAATTGAAAGTTAAACATTTCATCGGCATTTCAAACAGCGGTGTTAAGATGGGCTATGTTAATTTCTTTTTGAATCGGAAGTTCTCTGTGACGTTAACGACTGGAGCACCGCATGGTGGCGTTTGCCATGAAAAGGTTATATCCTCGGCGTCGTCAACTATTTTTGTGTTTTATTGTCAGCTATACTCTATTTCATCTTATGATATACCGCAGGAAAGGCTACAAGCGCGAGCTCCTTGCTCTAGGGCACCTCTCGGCGGTAGAAGCTCTCGTGCATTAAGGGCAGCTGCCAACGCTATGAGATCGCGCTTCTAGCCTTCGCTGCGGTACAACATAAGGTGAAAGGGAGTATAGTCTAGTCTCAAAGTGCTCCAAATCTGCCAAAGGTATTTGTGCGAGCGCGTGCAAATGAGGCGCAAAAGACAAAACCACGTGCTCTCACAGCAAAGCGCTAGTCTGCTGCAGAGTGGAAGCTTTGACAATGTAGCACACTCCGGCTGGTGCGTCGTACATCGAAAGTGGTCCCGAACTGGCAACAAATGACGATACAGAAGCCGGAGTGTCGTGCCGTCGGATGTTGCAATCCTGGCGGTGGGTCGTGGAAACGCTGGCAAGAAGCACGAGCCAAAGCGAGTGTCACTGTCGTCGAGCGTCTTAACACCTGGCTGTTGAAGCTTCCGTGGACTGTCACACTAAGAGAGCGACCTGCAGCAGGACGGGCGTCTACCCCATAGACCACCACATGCTGGGACACCGACAGGATCGCTGCCGGTGACAGGATGACACTTTTATGTCGTCACAAGGCGGAACTCGATGGACCACCCTTTCGGAGGCGGTAAACACACCAGTCGCAGACGCGTTCCAGACACCATAGTATACGGAGCGCAAGTTCGTCTGCTTCTTACACAAGAATGGCGTTAATTTCAGAACGCCGAGCTCTCATTTATTCGTAAAAAAATAGTGGGTAGATCTAAAGGTATCTAGCATTGAGGCCTACCCACTATCCTTTCAATCAAAGCCAATCAGAACTCGGCGTAGTTCTTACGTCACCGCTACACCTTTGCAGGAAGCAGACGATCTTGCTCTCCTCATAGAGTACAGGTTCTGTACCTTGGCGTTCGAAAACCTGCCCGCGTCCGGCGTTCCTCTGTCTTGTCGCTAGACAAGATCCGCCGGAGTAACTCGGATCCATTCGAGGAAGATTTGGGACGCAGCCTTAGATTTGTTATTTACTTCGAATCTTCTGTTCAGAGAAGGCGAGCGCGAGCAGCGTTTATACCCGGCAATCCACTTGGTGCTCGAGCACTTTAGCGAAAGGTCTATAGACCGTTTTTGTTTCGTGTGTAGCGCCATTTGGAATACCACAGCAACTCCTGGAGCGCATCGGATTCTGCGGCCGTGCTGAGTTGTGGCGAGAGTTGACCATTTTCATCTGCCATTGACGTGCGAGAGTAACGGTGTCCAATGATATACATTTACACGAGCGTTATTAGTTAATCAACAGTGAAACAGTTTTTTTAACCACCATATGATACTAAATTTTGAAAGTAGTCTATTATGCTCCGATAATCAGCCATTTGTTGACATCGAATCTATAAAAAATAAAATAAAACAAACGACAAAAAAAGATAACAAAAAATCAGCAGAACCCATCCTTTGGGAATGATTATCTACGTTAATGCGAATAGCATCAAACGGTGCGGAGTTATGCGCGTTCGTCAGGTGTCGGCAATACTCTAGATACGCCAGCCCACTCTTGAGGCGATTCTAAATTTGTTGACACTTTCACAGCCCTGCGCACGATCTCCGCAGCCCAGCACGTGCGTTTGTGTCACTTAGGAAGGCGAGCAAAGCACGCGCCATACGCACAAACACTCAAAATGGTACCGACCAGACTTTCTGGCGTCTCAGCTAGTCTCAACCAACGGTACTCTAAACGGTTGTTTATATCTTTACCATAGGACGCGCTTTACAGCACTGTCACAGCTACCGGTGCGCGCGCGTTCCACGCACGAGGAGCTCATTCCGCTCTCGTGAGGCTGAGCATGGCCGCTACATCACCCTCTCCCGAGCGCGGGAGAGGGTGAGCTAGCGGCCGTGCTCAGCCTCACGAGAGCGGAATGAGCCCTCGCGCATGGAACGCGCGCGCACCGGTAGCTGTGACAGCGCTGTAAAGCGCGTCCTATGGTCAAGATATAAACAACCGTTTAGAGTGCGTTGAATGACTGCCTTCATAGCTCTGTGGTTAGCGCGTCTGCCTGCTGATCAAAGGGTCAACGGTTCGAATCCCAGCCGGCGCCGGTCTTTTTTATTTATTTATCGACCCGCGGCGTAAGAGGTTAGATAGCCAGATAGATACATATACGAAAAGTGCGTGAAGTATCCAAAGAATGCTATTCGCACATTAAAAGAACAACCGAACGCAAAAACATTTGTGCGACACGCATCCTGTGGGCTCATCCAGGTCTCTCTCCCGTTTGCCCGCAACCCAGTAAGGAGGAAGCACACGACAGCCCTTTCCCATTTTTCTCTCGCCTTCTTTCAGTAATATAACTTATAACAACTAACGCCGCAAAAAAGAAAGACAACGAAAAAATAAAAAGCCGCAGTTTGTTAACGTTGCACTGTGGATGACACTGACGGGGTTTGGCGGCGAATGCGATCGCATCAAATCGCAGGATGCGATCGCTGTCTCTTAACTTCTTCCCTTTTTTAGCTCATCGTGTATCAAATCAAAACTATTGAAATCTCGTTTCGATGGTTTACGGTTGCATCCATGTAAGCGCAGCCATATTGTGCACATAAAGACGGCGCCCCGTGAGGCAATGTAAAATTTCGGCGCTTGGTCTCGAGAACGCTTCCGATTTCGCGTTTTCGCGGTGGTGACTTTAACGACCAACATCGTTGCAGCGGTCGCCTTTTACGATTGGCCAAGAGCTCACTATGGTCTCTTCTGCAGGACTCATTTTGCTTGCATAAATGTAAATAAAGCATTGTTAGAAAGTTGAGCTCGGCGATGTTGAAGTTGACTGTGCGAAGGTCACCAGCTTTCACGGGACTGTTCTTTTCTGAAACTACTTTTACTAAAATTCACGGGCTCGATTTAAACATAATTGTAGGTATTCCAGGCACTATACAGATGCCTTTCGCACTAGATTTTATGAAATGCTACATTTTAGTCGTCCGGATGTTTTACTAAAAATAAAACACCAATGTGTTTAAAAATAAACAACTATTGTACGGGAGCTTGCGAGTTCGTCAGAAACCATGTGTTTAGGAAATCGAAAAATCTCTCATATCGCCCAGAGGCTTTTTACCTTGTATTTTAATATTTCGTGCGTAGCTGCGGCCTTCAAGATAGGTTTAATATTTGGAGCTTTTACCATTTTCTCTAAAGACACGAATATGACAAGCCGACATCCTTTTCCCTACAAAGAGGGCCCGTCTTGGAAATATTACAAATGATTCAGGTTCGCGTAAAAAAATGAGAGGTGGTTGGTCTGAGACATCTACTTCGTGTGTGTATTTTGAGTACCCTCTATAAATGTGCAAAGCGTAAAAAATGGATGTGCATCAACTTCTCCACGCAGGGCACGTTCGGCCAACCACCGAGGGAGCGCGTGCGGCGAATGACGAGACCTACTAAACGATTTAGATGAGAAACGCAAATATCGAGCAGAACGACAGATATTTCAAAAAGTGGTACTAATCTAGTTAAATATTATAAGAAACAAAAACAACATGCATCACTATGGTTGAAAACGAGGTTGCATATTCAAAAATACCAAGACACAAACAAAAAAGAAGATGGGAACCGCATCGTCGACAATGCCTCTACAACTGTCAAATGACTAGTGGAAAAAAAAGCGGTTGTGCAGAAGCAAAATGCAAAGCGTTGTCAGCATGAAGCTTCACCGTATTCACTGTCCGCCATACTTGTGTTTGCTCCCGTTCGGCGGGCGTGGCAGCGTGCTTTCATTCATCTGTTCATTTCGCACCTTCAGAGGTAAAATATTTGACATTAAAAAAAAAGTTATTTCGCCAGACACAGATGTCGCGCCAACCGCCACATATGGATACTCCTGTCATCAATCCAGTGTTTACAGAAATGTTCAGCGAGCGATAAAAACAATCTAGCGACACCTTGGCAAGCCAGGGAGTGCACATAAAACGCATTGGGAATATCTAGAGCGGAAGCTATAACACGTTTGCCTTTTGCCGTGAGACGAAGGCAAGAGACGAGGACCGGAGACCAGAGCTGTGAGCAAGCATCGAAACGATCTTTATATATCTCGCTTGCACCGGTCCCTGTTCACGCGCTTTCCCCCAGCCTGGTTCTTCTTCTTGCCTGCTCTCTGGCTCAACATCTCGCCAGACGTGTTGTTATTGATATGACAGCACATTCTACTGAATTCTTCGATTCGTTGTTGCAAGTCGATTGTACGACCGAGGGCAATATAATTTCTTTAACTTTCCGTTTTTAGAGACCGTCACCACATTTACTATGGTTACTGAACCACTCTCACTTGTTTCGGACGTCAGCAAGTTCTATGGATCTATCAGAAATCAGGGAGAATAGCGACAACACGTATTTGTCGTCCACCGCAAACCTGAACTTAATCTCGGCGTCCTTTTAGAGCGTGCCCATCCGTACGGGACAGCTGCAGGTTTTTTCTTTTGCCCATGGCATCCACCGGAGACAACAAAAAACAAAAACAAAAAACGTCGAGGAAAATCTGGATATAAAATAAAGGATACCAGCTACTTTCGATTACATTTGTTGTGTTTTTGTTTCGAAGAGCCTTTCATTGAGAACCCTCGCCGCGGCTTTTAAGGGGCTCCCAAGGTCCGCGCTTGGGGGGTCCAATGGCCGTCGAAGAACGGAGCCTCCAGGGCCCCGATGGGAGCCTGAGACACTGGCGTGATCAGCAATTGCCCGCGCCGTCTCGGCGATGGGGATCCCCGCTGCTCAATCTCTTCCGGCTGGAAACGGCCTAGTTTCGTCCCGCGGCGAGACGAGGGCTCCGTGCACGCTCCTCGGGTCCCGACAAATGGGCCCCTGGCGTGACGGCCGGGGCTCGTCGTCGTCGGGAGGCGGGAACTGCGACCTCCGTGCGGGCTCTCCGCGACAGCATCGATCCGGAGGCAGCTACGGCTCCGGCTCACCTTGGGATGGTTCGGAGCGCACGCCACGATGCCAATCCCAGCCAATCCAACACTCTGTACGCATCACGTGGCTACACTCCCCGAGCGCTGCTTCACCCCGCCCGAATGGCGCGTGACACGGACGCGGCATTGGATGAGCTTCGGTGGATCCTCCGCGCTCCATCACGACGTAAAACGCGCAGCAGGGCGCTCGCGACTCGGGAAGTAGAAGGGCCGAGAGCTGTCTTTTCGAGGGGGAATCATCTTTTGGACGCGGTGGAGCTCTCGAACGTGTTTAGTACCGAACCGAGACTGGCAGTCGTCGATACAAAAGACGGTCTGGTAAGCGTGCACGCTCTCCTAATATTCCGGGACGAGCGCTCTGCCGAGGCAAAGCAAAATCAAGCTGTTCAGCCGCTTTTCTGCTTTTTAAAGAGTGACGGTTGTCGCAGAAGCTTTTTTTTTTTCCCGTCGGTGACGCTTGGAGGCGAGGGGCGTAGTGAGTTCCGACCTCCGAGACTCTCTTAGGATCTTCGGAATTCTGAAATTCCAGGCGAAGACCGAAGATCAAAGCAAGATCTGCGAGCGCCCTGCGTTTCTTAACAGTGACTTGTCTTGAAACGTGTGCCACTGGCTGACATTTTCTTCCAGCACCAAGTTCTTGAGATTTCCTCGTGGAATCTAATGAAATAAAACCTTCATAACTGCCTGATGTCATTACTGGATTTTTACGAACACGAGACAATGATTATGAATAAACCTTTCATGGGCATCGATTGGGGACATTTGCTCAATCCAAGTGACAGTCAACTCACGCTCTCTGCCATCAAATGCTCGTTAAAATATCTAAATAAAACCTGGAACTTTTCTCCGCTTCTCTCTAATAACTAAAACGAATTTTTGTTTTTTTTTAAGTTTTTGTTAGCAGGCGCGAGGGGCGCTCTACTCTTGGCACTAGACGGCGCTTACGGCGCAGGGGACTGCGGACATTCCGCAGCACATGCAACCTACACGATTGCTTTGGGCGTGCCGTTGGTTGTTTCGTCGTGTGCGGTTTTAACACCAGATGGGTGTCTGCTAAGCCGCAGTTCCCGCCGCCGATAATGTCTCCTAAACCGCAAACCCCGCGAAATTCCCACAGGACGGCGCCCCAATTGGCCAAATATGGCCGCGCGCTAAAACGTCGAAAATTCTGGTATATCATTCACTGAATGTTTCTCATAATTTTCGTTGGCTAAAGTCAGTCTATCTTTTCAGACGAGAATCGGAGGACTCGCAGTCATTCGCAGCTCAAAAACCACAGGAAGGTTAAAATTATTCTGGCATTTTCTAATATGTCGCTGTGTTTAGTCTCTCTTTATGTACGAGTGGAGGCGATGCTACAAGCACGAGCGTGTTGCTATGAACGATACTTGGACTGCACGAGCGTGTTGCTATGAACGATGCTTGGACTGCACGAGCGTGTTGCTATGAACGATGCTTGGACTGCACGGAGCGAGTGCTATAACGATACTTGGACTGTCGAGCGTATGGATGACGACGCTCGGACTGCATGAGGTGTTGCCATAACGACGCTTGTATCAGGCCTGATTAGGTAACACGAACCCGGTGTCTGCCATTGTACGTCCTCTCAGTGGCGCCTCGAGTAAAGCTGACTATAGTCCTTGTTCGTGGGCTGTGTTACCACCTCACAAAACTGCGCAGTGAAAATCAGACGATTCGGGGAGATGCTCCCGGCTCAGTTCTTCGTAAGCTGGAAGTGAGAAGAGAAAGAGAGGAGAAAGCGTAGACAAAGAATTTCATCGGTTCATTCTCCCACGCGGCAGCGTACCTTGGCGCTGTTGCCACACAGCGCCAACGGCGTCTCGGTATGCAACGTAATCACCGCGATCGCCAACCAGCACAGCCTGAGAAGCGAATCTAAGTTCCGAGAAAGCTCAGCCAACCGGAGCCCGACTGCTAGTCCTGGTCGGCACCGGCGTAGCAGCACGCCCGATCTACTGGTCCGGCATCAACGAGTTTACCGAGGGCACGGTGGGCTGTAGTCTAACTAAGCGCGTTACAATTACGAACACTGACCCGCATCGATCTATACTGTTTCACGTTAGGTGCAGCGGACTCTACCGAGCCCTCCCGTAGGTCACGTGGTTCCCGCACGGCATTAGATTGGATTGGGCGGCTCGTAGCGTCCTCTGCAGTCCATAGCAAGGTGAAGGCAGGTCTAGACGAGCGGACCAGTTGCCGCCATGCCGGTCACAGAGGAGACAGCCCCAAGGAATCTCATGCCGAACACCAGCGGGGAGAGCCAGACAAGGTATATATTTTGACGGGTTCAAAAACAAAGAAACATCCCTTCTTGACGCGCAAGAGTACATCCTGCAAGCGGGGCTTCCTCACTCTTCCACTGGCGACAAGAGAGCATGTTTCTGAAGAAGCGAGACTCTCGAAGTTGCTGTAACTACAGCAGCCATACTTTTGCCGCTATATCGACGAACAGTTCGGTTGCTTCTTCGCTCGATACACGTGTAACAAGGTCGTAACGAAGTAAACGAGAAAGTATACTTTTAAGCATACATATTCGATACACAATCCTCCGGACAGTACCCAGAATGCATTCATGCAGTGCAACTCAAGGGGAGCTTGTCTACTCCGTTTCACCGTAAGTGCGAGCGAAGAAGCTAAGAGAGCAAACGCAGCCCTCTAAGTGTGTTTGCTTTGGCTTCCATCGTACATATGGGGAGACAGGGTACGTGAAGCAGATCGATATCATCGATATCGTCCTCTTTGTTTCACTCGCGATGCGAGTGCCTCATAGTCCTCCGGGAACCCTCATGTACTAACAGGCGTGTCCAAGGCGGCACATGGGCAGCAACAACCCGTCTCCTCCGCGTTCATTGCACGTCCAGCACCAAGAAGACGCGGGCCTACGAAACCGTCTGCTGAAAATGGACGTATAAACTCCGAAACTAAGTCTCATCAGGTTCCAGTATATGTTGCGTGCGGTTTTACGCGAGGCATATGGCAAACCAATGAAAAATGTTACGTTCCGAGTCACGTGAAACAAAAAAAGAGTGGTAAGCTGACTTATTATAAATGGGTACCTTTAGCTATACTTCCGCGTAATATTAATAATAATAATAATTAGTTAAATATTAATTGGTAATTATCGCAGCAATAAAATATCGTAGTGAAGTCAACTACGCCCTTGATTTTTAGAGGCGATGGCAGGGGAGACGGTCTTGTTTCGCGGACGAGCTGAACCACATTTACCTTTGTTCACATTCGCGTAGACTAAACGGCTGCCCGCCACGAACAAAGCAGGCGGCACCAAGTTCGATTATGGAAGCAAACATAAACAAAGTCCATCAGGGACGATGAAAAATATTTCGAGAAGACATCGATGCCGAATGAAACAAAGCTGAAACAAATAAGTACTCCATATGCTGTTGCGTACGAAATTAAAAAGCTTAGGTGAGCGCGTGACTCTACGAGCCTCCGGTGCTATCTAACGGAAGAAAGCTGAGTTATCACCGAGGCTATTGTGTGCACGAGCCATTTCAGCTGCAGGTTGATTTTTGTACCTTCGCGTTACTTGATTGGCGAACGATTGCTGA
This sequence comes from Ixodes ricinus, assembly GCA_037355805.1. Lineage (NCBI taxonomy): Eukaryota > Metazoa > Arthropoda > Arachnida > Ixodida > Ixodidae > Ixodes > Ixodes ricinus. Next base: position 29,363 of record JAZHYW010049567.1, on the reverse strand, counting down.
GTCAACACCGGGGGCAGTAGTGCTCAGTTAAGTATATATAAAAAAAACTATTATCAGACGGCCGAAAATTGATAGCTCCACTGGTGACCCCGGATTCAGCCAAGCTGGACTTTGCCTCTTGGCGCGGAACAACCTCTACATTCGGCGAAATCAGCATTAACTCAGCGATAACTATAGTCGAGCGGGGAGTGACAACATAAATTTAACACTCACTAAATTGAAACAGCGCGGCAGGCCTTATAAGCCACACACTCTCCTGGGATTTTCTGTGTCGTCCGCGACTGTGCTGTTGTTAGAAGGTGTCCGGGAACTATTACTCCATATGAATATGTTACACAAATATAGTCCATACCTTTCTCGTGGCAGAGCATATTACAGAGTCGCTGGTTTGTTCTAGGGTAAAAAACCAGTGTTGTTGGCGTTACCTAAAAATGTAACGAAATAGGTTACTCGTTACTTGAAAATAAATGGAACGCGTTACCGACCTACGTTCCCTCAAAATAACAGGAACGCGTTACCGTTATTGTTACAGATGAAATGTAACGCACGTCACTTTTATGTTACTTTTCTCGTTACAATTAAATTAACGTTTTACTGTTTTGACGTTACAGGTATGCATAAGCGCCATGTTTCAAGAAACACTATGTCCATGAAGAAACTGAACATAATTAATTACCTTACCTTTTTTACTGTTTCACCTAAATACGAGAAGAAAAAAATAAGGCAAAGAAGAACGCAAAGAACTAAAACATTCACATGACTTGGCGCCTCAGAAACACGAAAAGTGGAAGAGTCATTTTTTAAGTATTGGAAAGAATATGTAAAGGATAAGGTAACTACGTGACATGCGACTCGAAATAAGTAACATAAGTACGTTACCCGTTACGGTTTCAAAAACGTAACGAGTGCGTTACGAGTTACAGAAAAAAACCAACGCGTTACCGATAACGCCGTTACATGTAAAGCGTTACCGCCAAAAGTGGTTACAGCCTACGGAACTCCGTTTGATGCTCGATAAAAAATTAAAAAAACACGAAATGTTGTTTAGGGTGAAACCATAACCTGCAATAAAGGGTCACAAACGTTAACGGCTGATGCAACGTGTTCAAGTGACGACATTTCGCAGACGCATTACAAATTTGCCCCAAACAGTTCTTATTTTAGGGGAATGGGTGTCGGTCTTTTTTCGTGGACCATTGGATAACGCTCTGGGGCGTCGAAACTTATGTTTGCACGTCCCCTGCCAGGAGCAGATTGCACCTGTGAGTGATACATAGTCTTGTGGGAAGCGGGAATTGACTCAAATCGTGTTTTATAGGAAGGGCTGGTGTTTGGCGTAAAGAGCAGGGACTGCTAAATCGTGTGCCCTTACGTTTGAAACACTCCATGGAGGCCACAGGTCGCACTCGCTGATCACGGCCAATCACGCTTCCGACATTATTGGTACTCTGATATAACCAGAACAACGAATTACAAATTACTTCATTCACATGTATATCCCACTAACGAGTATTTTAGCTACAGAAAATTTGTGCCATATAGTATAATGCAATCGTATTGTAAAAAGAAACTGTAAATGTACAATATTTTTATTCCGTTTTTGTTTTCATTTCGGCCGACGTCGACGTACAGAGACGTACAAATATCAGTGAAATACTACGTGGAAACTTATAGCATACTAGATAATTGGGCGATTTGGTACGCATTCATCTGGAGACAGCGCGAGACACGGATGAAGAGAGAGACTGGACGTCACGAACCAGAGTTCAAATCGTCCAGTCTCCCTCTCTTCGTCCGTGTCTGGTTGCGCTGTTTCAGGATGAGTATGTGGAAAGTGCAAGGGAAAATATGGCGACAAACTGGCTCCCATCCGTTTCACAACAGGGGTGGTGCTCTGACGAAATCTTCGGGAGCAAGCGTTTTCCCGGCGGCACCTCCGAATAGCGCGAGACTTTGGACACTAGCCAAGCACCACGAAGGAGGTGGATAGGCAGTCCCGGAAGTGCGCGGACCGTCACTAATGAAGCTTCTGTCGGTATCGCGACAAAAAAATCTCTTTCCACTCCATAAACGCCCTAAAAATGAACACCAAGGAAAACACAGCTCTGAGGATTACAACTGTTCGGTTCTCAGGACGCTCTGCAGGGAAGTAGACACACGTTCATCCTTCTATACTTTCAACTCTCTATACTTTCTATACCTATTGAAGCCAATAAAATGCCGTGTGGGTATCACGTGACCTTCGGAAAGGGCGCAGCTAGGCAAGGGGGGGGGGGTAGTCAGGCGACACTTTCACGGCGCTTGAGTGGATAAGATGGCTTGTAGCGCCCTCTGTCGCTCATCGTGAGGAGAAACAGGGTATGGCGCGCTCAGCCCAGTAGCCCTGGCCCCGCAGGGGCCATGGGCAGCGACGTGGCAGTGACTGCAGCCTGGTGCTCGTCACGGGGCTAATGGGGCGAGGCTCCGACAGGAAGGCCGCCTCGTTTCGAAGAAGGTCGCGCGGCCGCCCAGTGCGAGGTTCTGGTTTTTCATCGACCATTGTTTGCGATTATTTTGGGGAAAAAATAAGCGAACTAGTATCGATCTTCGTCAGCGCCTCGCTGGGGCGTCAGGACACGACAGCCGTGAAACCCATGATTGCGGAACGTCGTTAATCAGGGCTTGACCGAGTCTCGGGACCAAACTTCCGCGCGAAAATTAGCGTCGACAACGTGGGGCAGCCGCTTTTCAATATGTCGGAGCACTTTGCGTCGTCGCAATCAGCGCACGTCATCAGCATATATATAGAAGCGGCACGTGACGGGACACTGTTTATCCAACGGCGGTGTTCGGAGGTACGAAGAGGCGAACGTGCCTGCTTGTCGCACAATGCGTTCACTCTACGCCCGCTACGATCACTGACGACGCAATCTGGTTTGAAGAGCAGGTGAAAAGCGCTTCTCTGGTGCAACTCATGTAATGCGGATTATAGGCAAATGGTTTGACGGGAATGATTTAACTATGCCATACCGTGATTCTTTTTTTAAGTTTGACACGATCTTTATCATGCAGGTGAGGACTATGCTGATTGAACGTGAAGCATCGGGGCTTTTACAAACAACGTAAACCAAAAATAACCGGCTGCAAAAAAAAAAAAAAAGAAAAGAAGAAGCGACATAATAATCCTATAGAGCCATAAAAGAGCTAAACAACAAAAACCTACACGATTTGTAAAAAAAACAGGAATTAACAAAAGCAGAAGTAGTCTACCGAAACCTAACCAGCTAGGTCTGCTCTACCAGCTCCGAAACAAAACTAGGATGCCACTCTCCAAAATTCGTGATCTTTTCTTTTCTTTTTTTTTTCTTCTTTAGACTACGGGTATTCGTACAGTAAGGAGGAGTTTGTGGGAACCGTTCTACATCTGCGATCGGTCGAGCAGCGTCCGGGTACGATTGCCAAATGACGTGACGGAAACGCTTCCTCGCTTCGATCACAAAAATTTGACTCCGCTCGCAGAAACAGGACGGAGAGGCTGAAAATTCTGAAATGAGACGTCTTTGCGTTTCATTTCGTCTTCGTTGTTCCCGGGAAAGACCGGAATAAACAGAAATAAAGTAAAAACCAGAACGTCCGAGGCCTACATTGGCTAAAGAGGTTTATATTATACCCCTGATCCCAAAGAACCGTGTAGCATACTTAAATCATGATTACACACTCTGTCATTCACACGATCCGTCATATTCCTTCAAAATTAGCAGTCTAGAAAAGCGAATTCTTGGATAGTCCGCACCGCGTAAAATTTGAACTTTTAAGCATGAATAGTATCGGACTATATTTTGAAGGATAGGGCAATTTCGCAGAAGGTCTATTGTTTGAGGTCCGTATACACCTCGAACAGCTGAATCCTGGCGATGGAGTCTCCGCCAACAACCCCGTTATCGTGCAGATTTCTCGCGCGGCCCGACGCCAAGCTGAGTAGAGGCGCTCTTCCGACCGAATCAAGCTCGCCACTCCTCCGACGAAATGCGCGAATCCGCGGCACCGTCTCCCGTGAACACGGGCCTCGCAAGAAAGGGGCGCCGCTGCGATAACCGGGTTTTCGAGCCACACCTGCGTCCCTCATTGAGCGAGTTTTATACAGCGAGTTAGCGGGGTCCGTCCACGGCAGGAGCCCGGAGTACACAAACAAGAGCGTCCGCTGCCACGGGCCTGGAACCGGCGATCCAGCTGTAGAAAACCGTTCGCGGATTCTCGTCTGCTTGGCGAATTTATTATGTCGACTGTGCTTTTCGAGTTATTCTGTCTATGTTATTTTCTGTATATTTTTTATATATTTTTAGTAGGTAATCGACATTCGATATGCAGCTAGATATGTTTGGTAACCCTGTGTCTTTTGTTGAGTCTGGTAAAAAGAGCTGATGTCTGCGCTGTTAGTTCTGTGCTACAATGTTCAGCTTCTTTTGGATTATACCTATGATGAGTTTGTAAGCAAACGTTTTCTCTAGACAATCCCGAAAATTCCACAACTATACCGTTGGCTACCGAGGAAGACCGGTGAACACAAAATTATCAAATATTCTGAAACCAAAAGTAAACCCAGGATAACCGATAGGTCTCAAATAGCGTTCTATGTTTGAACATCAGTAAGGTAGCCAGACCCTAATGGATGTCTCATGTGTCCGCTCTTGATGAAAAATTTAGCCAGTAAAAGACGACGGCTAAAGCCTTTTTTTTGGAAGGGGGGTTGTATTATTTAGTTTCGATGCGTGACTTCACGCCTGTGCAATGATTCAAATCAAAACGGGCAAGGTGAGGGATGAGCAAGGGACCCCGCCCCTTGTTCTGCAACACGGGCTTTCGCTTCACGTGCTCCGGACTGTGGCGCACTTACGTAAGTGCTCGGCCCCAATTCCTCCCGATAGATATCAAGCCTTTAATTGTTTTCAAACCCTTTCTTAGCCCACGTAAGTGCAACTAGAATCAGAACTTCCGACAAATAAATAAGTCCTCGTTGAACAAACATTGTTTCGTTAAAAAAATTAAAAAGACAAAATATTTTTTTTTGCAAATTACAAAAACAGTTTTGCATGGTACATTTCTAATTCGTGCCACATTGTCTAAGTAGCTGCCACCTACAGTATGAAAAGCAATCTCCAGGCGGCTTACATTTTACGTGAAAAGTTGACCTATTGAAACTTTTTAGAAGCTTATTAAGCACTGTGGAATGGCGGCAGTTTCAAGATATATGCACAACAAAACGAAAAATTTTCGTTTAGGTAATTAAGCAGATGAGATATCTAGAGAATCCCGGAGCAGAAAGGTGGCAGACATGCCGTCTGGACATCATAGTCAGGATAATTCCTTAATGAATATTTGTGCACGAAGTCAACTCTCAGTCATGTGATCCTGTGCGAAGTTGGATCCGTTCGTTTTCGTTAGTGGTATTGAAAACACACCCTCAACAACTAAAATCAGTGACTTAACACCTAAAGTAGATACACTAGGGTCAACCCTGTGTAAACTGCTCCAGGTTCTGAGGAAGGCGCGATCGACTGTATGGTCAGAAAGGGCCGCAGCGACTGCATTTGTGCGGCAACGTATTTTCGACAACAAAGGAAACATCAGTGCTCGCGTAGAGATCGCATCACCTCAAGTTACCTTTTTGGTGTCGCTTCCCGGCTTCCTTAATCCGGTCATCGCGGGGCCATGGCATGCCCACCCACAGCGCAAGTCTTCAGACTAACACCAAACCCAACGAGAAGGAAAAACAACGCCCGCTACGGGAACGTCTACTTGCTTCTTCGTCTTCTGCTTCAGAGAATTCATGCTATGGTTCGTTTCAGGGATTCACCCACCTGACGTGCGAGCGAAACCAAGGCTAGAAGCACCAAGATGATACGTTGGGCGTGTTTGGTATACATAATAAACACTGAATTTACATGTTACGCAAGTTATACAGGTTAACCATAATAAACACTCAGGCTACAAGCAGGAACAGGGGGATCGGTAGGCCGCGTGTGTTAGCGCACCGCAGCTCGGAGCACTTACACTCTCAAGAAAAAAGGGTGTAAAAAGGTGTATCGTTACACCTTTGTCCCATATAATACAACCTCCAAAACTTCATTTCGACGTACGGAGCCCTATGAGTCGAACTAGACGGCCCCACAATTTTACGAGGGCTCGATAACTGTGCGATACAGACTTTTAAATAGCTAAAGTACGTATCAAAGACAACATAAAGAAAACGACTGAGTTTTACAGTAGGGCCGAGAAAACCCCGATTATTTTTTTTTTGTAGTCAATAAAACGTACATTATACTTCGTTTCACTTGATCTGCGAGCGAAGCCAAAGCCAGAAGCACGAGACCAGCGCTTTTTGCGTTTCTCCCCAGCTCGCGCGCTCGAGCAGCGCCTGAACGCACAGAGCTTTCGTGCTCGCGCTTCCAGCTTTGCCTTCGCTCGCACATAAGGTGAGAGAGCGAAGTATAGCTATATTAATAAATCGTTGCTGCAACGGAAAAGAGTGCACAGCGTGACCGACGACCGCTCGGCAAAATTCGCGGCCGCTACTGTTCGACCGTAGCGCGCCGATACGCGAGAGTGCCAGTCATGTTCCGGTGTACTCAACGTCGGACAAAGGCTGTGAAGATACACCCTTACCTCTTTGTTTCCCTTGGGTGACGTGCCGAGTGCCAGAGAGGGCCAAATATAACTGAGAAGCGCACAGTGCTCGATTCAGACCTGTCACCGCTTGCGGCGTGCTCGCGGCTATCCTTCACAGGCGATGAGCCCTTGACGGTTTTGCGCGTGTGGTGGACCTTCAGTCATTGCAAGGCCACGCCAAAGCTTTCCGCGCATGGCCCTCATGTTAATGCTATCTTACCTTATTCTTCCGGCCCGTTAATCGCTGACTGGCACTCTCGTTTGAACTCTCTGTGCAGCATCGTGTCCGTCTTACTGTTTGTCGCTCTGTACGCATATGCCCTCGCGGGACTCGGGCGTTGTGCGACTGTAGCGCTGCAGAACCCAGGGATCTTGGGACAAAGAATACAACTACGCACTTTTACCTGCGGGGACGCCATCCCCGATCTGGCTGAGCATACGAAAGTGCACCTCATGCAGCATGCTCGCGATTAACCTTTGGCAGGCGTTTAGCCGTTCGTTGCTCGTGAGGTGAGCCCGAGTGATTGCAGAGCCTGCCAAAGATTTCCTCGCGTGCATGGCGCTCGTGTTTGAGCATAGCCTCCTTTATTCTACAAAGCCTGTCAAATCGCGAAAGACTCTGGTTTGAACCTTGTCGCTCTTGTTCGTTTTCTGTTTGTCGCTCTATGCGCATATGCTTTAGCGGGACTCGGGCATTAGTAGCGAAAGCTTCCGCGCTGCAGAACCCAGGGATCTTTGGGTTCAAACTGCACCCTGCCCGCTTCGATCTGGATGAGCATCGTACCGGCGTGCGTTCGTGTATGACTACTGCGTGATGCACGTAAAATACACCAGGCCGGCATTGGTACTGCGCTGGCTAGAGTTTTCATATGCAGCTGAGACTCCAGACGTCCACTGGGGCTGTCTAACTTCTTGCTCTATAAAAATACACACAACACAATTACAAAGTACACTTGAAACAAGAACGGTCGATTGGTCGGAAAGGAAACGTATTGAAGCCCGAGCTCACCGCAAATATTGGAAAGCAACACTTATTCTTCAACAGCTCTTAGCGCCTCTATAAACATCGTAAGTCAGAACGAATGAAGGCTCGTTCACACTCTTGCAACCGAGTGCGACTGAGAGAGACAAGACAGGTTTTTAATCCTCTTACGACGTCTTAGGACCATCTCCGCAGCAGCGCGCCCGGTCCTAAGACGTCGTAAGAGGATATAAAACCGGTCTTGTCTCTCTCGGTCGTACTCGGTTGCAAGAGTGTGAACCAGCCTTTAAGAGGCGCAGAATTCTGGAAACTCTTCGCTAAACTAAGGTTGCCTTAGGCTGACCTTCGCCAAAAAGAAGCGCGAGAGACTATTGACGCGTCTGACTGGACGCCCAGCAACTGTGTTGGTCGATGGCGTGGCCTTTTAATAAAGAAAACGCCGGGCACAAGTACAAAGGAGGCGCGGGAAGGCAGGCGTGGATGTCTGGCGCGTCCGAGGAAGACGCCAACGCTGCGGCAAACGGCAATTCGCGAACGCAGTTTGCTCGCCGCCATGCGCGCAGCACCGACGCACCAGAGGACACTTTTTTTCCTCCACTATTATTACGTGGATCTCGGGACTTCCTTCGCCATTGTTGCCGGACGACGAAGCCACGGCGAGGCGATAAGGAAACAACGTGGCCTGCGCTTTAGAAAGAAAGGGACGAGAGGGGAGCATTCCGCCCCTGGCAATACCGATCCCGGGAAGCCAGCTTTGCCCGGAATGTTCGCCTCTGCCATAACCGCCATATTGCGCTTCTATATCCGTGCGCCCCGCGTACGACGCCATCCTCCGACCCGCTGCACTTTGCTACAAAAAGCAATTTCAACATGAGGGTAAAAAATAGATATTTGGGTTCAAACATCGTATGGTCGATCTGCCTTTGAGGTATAGCAATGCTGGTTTACGCAGTAGATACGAAATGTAGCCAGCTGAGTACGACTGCTAGCCCGGTGTCTTTAAATGTACCATGCAATTAATATTTGGCTGGGATAAATTGGGATTTTGCTAATTGCAAATCATTTAGTGCGCCAAAATAAAACTAGTGCACGAACGTAGAAAGCCTCAAGCCTCCTTTTCGCACCAAATTTCGAAAATAAAGCGGACTATTTCGTAGCTTCTTTCCTTCGAAAGATCTAAGCCTTTTCACTGTGATGCATCCGCGGTGCCAAAGCACGCCAGCCGAACCCAACTGACGCAGTGGAGACGAGCACTGCGTAACTCGGACGTATTCGCTTGTGAACGATCAGACCATCGAATCAGACCGTCGACAAATATTTGAATAGACCTTTACGGAAATATGTGGCACTCCCAGCGCCTGCTTGACGCATTGTGACGTTCCGATGTACGGCACGTAAGATTATCCAGGTACAGAAGAAGACGTTGACGTTGGTTTAGCGTTTTATGATCTCAGAACTCAGAGAAGGCAGAAGGGAAACCAAACAGAGTCTGTGATGACCTCCTTTTGTATGCGCTTTATTTGTCGTGCGTTCTGAGCTCCCATTGACATGAAAGAGTAAATCGTGCCGCTTTCTCGATATACGAAGTGTTAGAGTCGACCGAGAGTAACATCTGAGCAGCCAAACAATTCCCCTCGCCATGAGGTCTCCTGCGGAGTTTCCGGAAAGGTATATTCTCGTTCGTGGTAAATCATTGCCCTGACGGCACTTATCATCACTTGGAAATGACAAGTTCCATGGTGTGCCTTAAAAGCAGGGTAGAAGCTTAGAGCATAGCCTATGCTTAGAGCCAGCGCCTCCGGTGCGCAAGCACGTCACGACCACGTGATTTCTCATCTCGCTTTTGAGGTGAGGATTAAAGCTAAGGAAGAATCAGCTGATAAAGCATTTCATAGTCCCTTTACCGTGCATCAGGCAGTAGTGACACACAACCTGACGCCGGTACGGGGTTCATCCCGATCGAAACGAGCAGCGGTGGGGATTGAGTCCAGGATCCCTGGGTTCTGCGGAGCGAGCTTTCACTGGCACCCCGACCTCTCCCGTTCTAGGCTGAGGGACGGTTTTGGAACGAAAGGGTCAATATATTTATACGCTATCTTAGACGATGCGTGCAGTGAAATCGAGAGCATGGCAAAGAAAGCGGGGTCTTGTGCAACGCTTGGTTAGCACGATCTCTAGCGCAAGAAAATGTCATTCTACAAAGCCCACGCGCGCGCGAGCGCTTGCCTCCCAGAGGGTTATACAGGAATTCTGAGATAGAATACTGGCGGGGAGATTAAAGAAGTTTTGGTGGTGCTCCCTTATATACTCTCTCTTCACCTTATGATGTACCGCAGGAAAGGCTACAAGCGCGAGCTCCTTGCTCCGGGGCAGATCTCTGCGGCACAAGCTCTCGTGCCTCATGAGCAGCTCCCTCCGCTAGAGCTCGCGCTTCTAGCCTTCGCTGCGGTACAACGTATAAGGTGAAACAGAATATAGTTCCCATTCTCCTAACTCGGAAAGACGTAACCGGTTGAAACCTGAATGGTTCTAGCACGTTTGTTTTGTCTAGCGCTGTTTTTAGCTCTTATAGCGGGCCGCGAGCTTGATCTAACACCAATATCTGAATCAGAGTTCAAAATAAACAATTGTAAGGTTTACATGTCAAACCAACTAAGAGTATCTGGCACGCCACAGTGGAAGATGTAAGAATGACTATACATCCGGTGATATGCGACAAAATGCCGCAATCACCGGATATGCATCCGGCGATTGCGCTGAAGCCTGCGCAATAAGCCTGCGTCATAATGCCAGCGCTTAGGTCGTGGTTTAAACCTGCCAACCGAGGATCCATATGCCGGCACTTTGCTGGACCCACTCAAGGTGGTTAAATTATTGTTGACCAAGTAACAGTTAACTGGCAAACACGAAAAGCGATAGAACAAAAACCAGCGGCTGAAATTTTGCACATGCGCATTATACATGACCAGATTTTCTCTGTTGGACAGCGCAGGAGGTCTTTAAAGCAACGAGCTCGTCTCGCGTGTATTATACCGTCGGCTACTGCCTTGCTCTTCGGCTACGCTTCCTTATGCACTTCGTCATTTTCCACTCATGTTATTGTCAAATATTGGTCAGCTGGAACTAACAAAACACTAACGGTATGCAGTTATCGTGGCACTATCATTAAAATTATACGCTGTCTACTCTTCAGAAAGCCAGCAGATTCGAAAACCATCGACAGATCGTCCTGCACAGGACATACCTCTGAAAGATGCCTCCCCGGTATGGCAGGCCTGGACTATAAGTAACAGCTCGAGTTTTCCCTTAATATATAATATTTCGCACTACGCGACACAGCTAGCGTACACCAGCTCGGAGCGGGTGGAGCGAAAGCTCGCGCTGCAGGACCCAGGGGACCCTCGGTTCAATCCCCACCCCTGCTCGTTTCGGATCTGGATGAGCATCGCACCGGCGTGTGGTCGTGTATCACAACTGCGTGGTGCACGTTAAAAACACAAACTAATTTTTTGTGTGTGTGTCTGTGAATGTGATTTGCGTTAAGGATAAAAAAATAACTCGTGTCTGATGGGTTGTGAAATTCAAGAATTGACTTAAAGGGGGACTCAAGCGGTTTTTGGGGAAGCTACTTTTTGGTGCGATGGCGTTAAGGAAGTGTCAGTGAATGAGTATCTTCAGTTTTAGAAGGCAGAACCGCCTATTAATCACGCAGGAATAAAATACGTGCGGACTCTTTTCTGTACTTGCGAGGACCAATGAAATTATCGTATGTTTGAAAATTTTGGCGGCCTTTCTTTCCCCGCTGCGTTGGAAACAACCGCAGCGGCAGACCAATCACAGGTCGAGGAGAACTGGTGGCGCGCGTTGCATGCCGGTCGTGCCGGTCGCGGGCCGGCTTCTTCTCTGCGAACATGGCGTCGGTGGTGATCGTTGGCGTGGTCGGCGTGGTGGAAGCTCATCGTTCCGCGTAAAAGCGCTATCCTTGACTGTGAATTTTCGTCGTGTGTCGCTATGATAACCCAGCACGTACTAGAAGGGAAGATCCACCTACTCGTGCGGCGATGTCGTGGCGGCACTCTCAAGACAGCAGAAACGCCCGTGCCGTCGTGTTTGTTTACTTCGACTACAGTGGTGCTTTCTAAGCATTTGTGTCCTCGAACATCGCCCGGATTTCTTATTTGGCGCATTTCATGCGTGTGCTCAAGTTCAAGGTATTACTGGCGCGTACCGTATAAAGGATGCGAATTTTCACGCGTTTTCATCACCGGAGAAAAGTGATTAGTGTTAGCAATCCTGAACGCTCGCAACGTCTATCTGATCACGAAATCATATTTCTACGTTGCTATATCGCTGCTAAGATTACATTGTCTTTTATAATCGTAGAAAAGGCGTGTGGCGATATTTGTACTATTGTAATGTCGTGTATTAGAGTCGTGATCGTCCAAGACGGCGTACTGCATCTTTTTATTTTCTTTTTTTCATCCACTGTAGCCTGCAAGCCTATCAAGAAAAAATAATAATAAAGCTTTTGGCTATAGAAAACTGTCTGTCTATATTCTGTTACGGCATTGAGTAGCAGTGCGTCCCCTTTTTAGAGGGGCCGCTGAAACAGCTGACGGCGGCGTATAGAAGCGGTCGCCGTGCTGACGACCCGCTGCGCTTGTTGTAGTGGTTGCAGGTGTGTGTACGCGCGGCGCTGAGCGGTCGTTCCGGTCGCTCCGGTTGCAACGGACGCAGTCGTAAATACGCGCTCGTTGCACATGTCTGAACCAGCCTTCCCTCCGTCCTCCCGAGGCGAAAGTCAACGTGGCGACATCGCTTGACATCACGTACCAGAGGTAACGCTGCGATGTCAAACGTTGGTTTGGTTAGGACTTGCCCAAACCGCAAATCGAAGAACGCCCGAAAAGGTCTGCGTTTCGTCGTCCTCGGAACCCGAACATGACTCCGAAGCGCTGCTATCGTCCACATCGCACGTCGGAGTGGCGTCATAGGAAATCATCCCCAGGTCGGCTGTCCGCCGAAGAATTTCAACCTCTAACGGCGTCAGGTCCTCGAGCGTAGAGAACTCCGCCATGATCGAAGCTCGAATGACAAAGAGGTTCGGCCGATGCGGCTACCTCGGGATCACTGCGCGACGGAACGTCGTCCAACGCCATTGGCCCGAGATCCTTTTGATAAGCGTGCGAGGACCAATGAGAGTGGTTTCGTTTTCGGATGGATCCGAGGTTTGGCGGCCTTCAATTACATTTTTATTAAAGAAATAATCACCGTATGACTATACTTTTTGGTTTTTAGGGATACTTAGGGCGTCTAAATTCAGCTGTCATCATCAAAACACGAACTCAAAAACCACTTGAGTGTCCCTTTAAAGCGGTATTTACTGAAAGTAAAATAAATTGTAGCATCGCCCATTTAAGTGCCGTATAATAAGTGCCTTAAGGTCTTTATGAGGCAAAAATGCAGTAAGGCAGTAAGTCTGTAAAAGACGTGTTTGTGGACTCGTTCTGCCAACACATTTCTGCCCTCGACAAAGTCCGCAGCACTCGGACTTCTGGCGCTGCCGTATTCGTGGAAAAGGGAAGAGCCACAACAAAAAGAACAGAACTCCGTGGAGCAAGGCCCACCCCCGATATTTCGTTTCGCTTTAAGTTAAGACGCAACCGCGCTACGAGCTGACGGGATCAATGAGACACCGTCAAAAGCGCACGATCATGATTACCTCCATGTTTCCCGTACGTGTTCTATCATCGCAGAGCCAAATCATATACAGCAAAGGACCAGTGATGTGCGCTTATGACGCTGCTTAATTTGTCCTATTAGCTCGTAGCGTCCGTTGCGTCTAGGCGCAAGCTGAAACGATGTATAGAGTAACCTGTAACTGCGGGGAACAAAAGCGGCAGCTTTCAGTTAAAAAAGGCTTACTGTGCCCCGCTTTGCACATACGGATGTCAGTTCTAGGAAAGCCAAATAATAAATAGATAACTTCCGTGATACTTTTAATTAAAAATTCCAGCGCTTCTTTTTTTTTTATGCAGGCACACCGCTGTTTTCCAGTACCGCACTCTCAAAATATATCTGTGCGTCTACTTTCACGCACAAAACACGGAGAGCCAATCACCGCAGTCTTGGACAGCTCAGGCGAATGACGATGCCGAAACATATGTTTAGACCAAAAACGCAGCCTGAGTTGTGACATTAGGCAATGCAAAACGTCACTCTTGCATTGCTTAATGTCACAACTCAGACTGCGTTTTTTCGTCTAAACATATGTTTCGGCATCGTCATTCGCTTAGCTGCCTTCGTAAGTTGCGGTGATTGGCTCTCCGAGTGGTGTGCGTGAAAGTAGACGCACAGACATGTTTAAGAGTGCGTACTTCAAAGATGCCATACCTTGTGAGAGGTATGGCATCTTTGGTGGTCGCGGCACAAGTATACCCTCATACAAAAATTAAATCTTATAAAACTCCCATTCGTTACCAGACGTCTCGCAGTCTAACATGTCATGGTAGTTCAAACTGTGAGCTTTTGTAAGTGTGAAAAAGAAAATGTGAAGAGCTTATGTCCCGTAAGCCTTTGTACGGTTCTGCCATATATTTTCCGGAACCTGACAATCGATTCATGCCTCGCTGAACTACCTTTCTTAAGCGCAGCTTCGCCAGCATTTCTTCGAGTCATTAAATTCAAAGTTCTCGTACCAAATGCGAGCGCTAAAGTATTCTCGAGGACCCAAGAATCAACATATTCCAGAAGCGATATAAATTCCGCGCAGCAGGTAACAAACAGATTCGCATAACGAAGTTTTCGGAGTTTCGGCAAATACCGCGGTTCAGGAAATTGCTACGTCGATTTTTCCCGGAGCGCGCGTGCCCGGTCAGCGCGCGTTTTTCTTTAGACACTTGAACTCGAACAATTCCTCGACAATGTGTACAAAAAATAATAAAAACACGAAAGACGGGAAAATGAGTTTGAAACACATTTTGAGGCCGTATTGTCGTCTCGTAAAAATTCGTTTCAAGCGACTCATAAAAAAATAAAAAAAAATAAAGAAATAACGGGCGCCGACGACCGGCCAAGATCCCTCGTGAATGTTTCAGCGAGCAGCGAGCGCGCTCCATTGAGAGCCTAGTCTTAAGAGAGGAAGGAACTCTATCCACGGAGAGCGTACGTAATTTAATGGCCTCCTACGCATATGGGCCGCTCGTGTGCATGCCTGCGTTGCCGCGGGGCGGATAGGAAGGCAGGCGAAGAGGCTTAGCTAAGCTTGGGGACTCGGGCCACCGACGCTTTCTCAGATAAGCCAAAACACATGAGACGTTTTTCTTGCGCTTCACCCGCGTCAGCGTCACCTGGCGTCGGCGCGCGTCGCTACGTCACGATGTCTGTCCCGGCCAGACCTCGGTGTCGGCCCGTTCGTCGCGTTGTTGTGGGTGACCTCGAACGACGCACGTCAACGCTAACGCGAACGTAAAAAAGAAAAAAAAAAAAAACGCTTTAAGTGATTTGGGTTTTACGAGGAATATACACAATTTGTCTCCGCAAAAATCCAATGGCCAAGGCGCGTTCAGCCTTTGCGTGGTTGGAACGGCTGAACACGCGCAGCCTCGGCGTTTCACCCTTCGAATGGGGAGCGGCGGCTTCCGCTACCGCCGTGCAAACCCGCCGACGACAGCGGCGGTCGACAGCCGTTTCTGGTGTCTCGGCGAATCCGGTATCTTGGAGCGTCGGCTGCAGCCCCCTCCCTCGGCGAGGCGCGGAAGGGCGACCGCGTTGCACAGTGCGACGGGCGGGCACGCATGCGTTCTCTCGTAAGCTTTCTCTCCACCGCTAGGGAAGAATTCGGCGCTGTTGGCACCCAGACCGAGCAGTTGTAACCACTCGCAAATCTAGGCACACCAGTGCTCGAAATGCGTCGGCCGAGACGCCTGGCGTCGCCTGCGAGAGGCACCTCCGCCGCACAGCTTCGCCGTCGGGGCTCTCGGACCGGAATCCCCAATTAGGAAGGGAAACCGACTCGGTCGCGCAGCGCTCCTACTCCACCTTAATTGGAAGCGCGGACTGCATTCCGTTTCGCCTTACGATGATGGACTGCAGCGGATCCTCCGAGTCATCCCTGCCAGTACACAGCTGTGCAAACGCACCACGGGACTATACGCGCCCTGAGCGCCTCTCCTCGAGGTCACGTGACGCTGAAACGGCAAGGGATTGGTCTCGATGACTCGTAGCATCCTTTGCGATCCACTGTGAAGGCGCAACGGAGTATACCGCTCCCGCCCACACTTCCGTACTCGTTAGTTGTTTTCGCCGCTACGCCGGTTCCGTACGCTGCGTCACATTCCGGTGTCGATGAGTGTTCTTTCCAAGCCTGACTTAAACGGGTGCTCTGCCGATTTCTTTAGTTACCCGAACTAATCTGGAGTTTCGGAATACCAGGGTTTTCTTTATTCCGGCTTTCGCAATTTAGTATCCCTAAATTCAGAACGGTTGACCTCATTGTTTAATAAGCGCCTGCTTCTCTCTCTAAATTCAGAATATGAGCTGAAGTTACGGCAAATAAAAAAGATACCAAAAGCACCATTTAAAATCTCCCGCGTTTTCCAGTGACGTGACGTAACTGACGGACAAAAGCAGGGTTGTGTTGAAAACGGAATATCACGGGCATTTGGTTTCCTACTGAAGAACGAGTGTTGAAATGAGAATTTACGGCGGTTTTCTTTTTATTTTATTTCAGATGATTAAACTTCTTGTCATCAATCGAAGACATCCACGGAAATGTGTGCCATTTTATGATCGCGCCATTTCTTAGCGGGGTGCAGCAGCGCTCCCAAAAGCCCGCGCTTTTAATACAGAAGTTTGGCAATAATACCGAAACGTTGCGCATTGAACAATTTGCCATGCAACTTACTTCATTCTATTACTATATACCGCAATTCTTGTGCAAATATTTAAAGATGATGACGTGTAAACTGCAGGTCCCTGAGTCGAATATAATGTTTGATGTATTGCAACTACGGATAGTATCCAAGTTAATAAAAGTGAACCGTTTATTCTCGGGTATAAGAAACTCGTTGAAATTGAATATATTAAACATAACTCCTCTTTAACATTATGAGAAATTTTTTTTTTTTAAGATGAGTATTACATCCGTAGAAAAAATATATTTCGTAGGCAGCTCAAGCAAATTTTGACAAACATCGAAGTTTACACGAGCACGATTTAAAAATAGAACAAAGGGCAAGATTTGCCCCTTGGCTGCAATAAAACCGGACGGATCAATAATGAGCTGGGAACACTTTGACTTTTTCTAAAACAATATTTTTTTCTGTGTTCCCGAGACCGGTTTTCCGAATAAGGTAAATTCGTACTTATTCATTTAAACGTTTATAATCATTCCAACTATTCTGCGACTGACATAAAATACATAATAATAAACGGCTGTTTTATATTACGATTATTTAAAACTGAAAAAAAAGTTTTAGGAATAGTCTTCAAAGATATTTTTATTGTGTGGTAAAGGAGCATTGCAGTGAATAAACTCGCTATAATGAGAATGATTGTGTTTATGAACTTAATATGTACATGTCAAAGGCATTATTTAGCACACACTTATTGTTTAAATTGAATTAAATATCCCTATTGTCCGGGCATGACTAGCCAGAAAAGAAAAGGAAAAATGGAGAGGAGAGTATTGAAATATCGGATTCGTCGAAGAGAGCTGAAGACAAAGGTTTTGCAAGATTTTCGGTTTGAAGTCGGCGAGCTTAAATTTTATATTTCGTCGCCAGTTGAGAGCGGGGTCGATCTCAAAACGTTCTCAGGCGAGGCGCCTGCGTCCAAATTTCAAAAGATGAACGAATGCCAATAGGAACGGTCGAACCATTCTTACTTCGAGACCGGTTGTTTCAAAAAGGACCCATTTTGAGGTATTTGACACAGTACCAGGATGTACTCGAGGGCTTTAAATTTTAAACTCCGACCTTAGATAGGAACTGGGTTGTCAACATGTTTCCTGGTGATGCGTGGGTGCTTATATTTCAAAATACAAACGACTGCGCGAAAACGGCCGAAGCATCTCCTCTTTGAGGCGATGTTTCTCGGAAGTAAGTGGTTTCCGAGAATTGGCCAGAATCCCTGCTTGAAGTGGGAGCCCTTTCACCTCATATCCGTTCTTAGTAGGGACTGGGTTGTTCTCAGAAAGTGCCGTGGCAATCGCGTATAGTCAAGTAAGAAAGGACAGTCGAATATGTTAAATTGGCTCAAGCGTATATATTCACACTGAAATTGTAAAAGAAAGTAGTCAAGAGCCTAGAGCTTATTTGTTTAACATTCGTGTGCTAAAAACGGCGGAAGCCTTTAAAAGAAGGCAAGTTAGATTTAGAGGGCTGTGCCTTGCCTATTGCGTGACGCTATAGCGTCTTTAATGTTTTCTCGTTCTCTCGGGCTTATGCGTACATTAGGCACAGCTGCTGTTTTATTGATACCAGATAATAATTTCCCTGCTACGTTACACCAATTCGGCGCAAGTTACACTTTGTTAGTATAGTTTGTAACTGATACAAAAACCGCTTTTCCATACAGGTTTTGTAAATACACTTGTTCACGCAGTAAAGTGTTTTTCTGTCTCATATTTGTTTTCTTTGTGTGAGTCCATAATATTGTCACGAATGACAAGTGATGACGCGTTTAATAACTGAGTAAACTAAACGTTTAATCGGGCGAACTTGTGCCCAAAAATAAAGAAGCAAACAAAAGATAACAGTAGAGCGTCGCGGGCGTCGAAGTCGGCGAAAGAGCAGAGTCGAACGCTGGGGCGAAGCCGACCTTGGCTCCCTACGCGAAGCCCCTTATGTACACGCGTGGGCTTCTGGAATAATCGGCATGGAAGGTTCGACGCGTAGAACGTTCGGGCCTAGAATAAACAACAATGTTCTCGAATTCACCAGAACATTAAACTGAAAGTATAAATAAAATGCACGGAACTCCCAGGAATCGAACCCTGGGCCTCCGCACGATAGTCAAGCGCGGTAACCTCCCAGCCACGCACGCGCTTGCTCGACGACGCGCGTGGCATTATACTGAAAGACATTTATGCATGAAACCATCGACTGTTTTATTAATACGATTTTTATTGGAATACACGAGGAGTAGGTTTTTATTACCAGGAATGTACAAAATGCTTTTTCCGTTCAATTCAGACGTGCATATAGGTAACCGTTCCACTCGAATTAATTTTGAAAATTGTAGCAATTTATAAAGTCATGTAGCCGGTTTATGTTTTAATAATTGTTTTAGTAGACATTACCCTTCGTGGCCCGCTTAGCTGGGCGATGTAGTGCAGGAAATTAAACATACACGGGATTAGGTATTTAATGAACATAATAGCTTATATTTAAATTGTGCTTAAATTATAGCCTATAATTTGACTCAACACCCAATGCGCTTGTATGCGAATTAGAATTTGTTTTTTAAATGTTACTACTAAACAAACAAACTTCCAACCTTTTCACTCTGGTGAAGAAGGAAGACCAGCGAAGCTGCTACTATGGTGGGAATGAAGTAATGGCGGGCCGCCATCTATGAGCGACGGAAGCAGAGTGGAAAGGCTAGAAAGGTTGCCGCGATCTATGAGCGACGGCGCAACCACACACCCGGCAAACACAACACTCTGGACAGCTACCGCCATCTATGAGCGACGGCGGCAACCAGAGTGTTGTTTCGACATTTCTTTGCGGACGGACACGACCCTGGGGAAACTAGCCCTTAACCGCTCCGATGTAAAACGGTGCGTAGAAATGGTCGTCCTTTTTGTGACTGCATAAAAATTGTGCGTTCATACTAACTGAATTAGTGATGCCATTTCTCTCTGGGGAACGGGGGTCGGAGCATGCCCTGATGTTCTTACGCTTCAATAAAGGCTTACGGGGCCGTGGAATGGGTGTTTCTCTGGTTATTCGTCAGCAGTATCCTTGCTGCTGCGATTATGTTGTTATTGTACGTAGATGGTTTAACGCCATGCTCGAGTCCATGCTTCTACTGACACCAGCCACATCAAAGGACTCAAATAGAGCTTAAACTTGTTCCGCATAGGGATGGAGTCTAGTGACATACCCAAATCCATGACCTTTATGAGGCAACTTCTGAAAATTTCCTTTACGTTAAAGGGAAACTGCAGCAGTTTTGTACTGGAGAAAAAACACATAAATCGTCTTTATTTGGCCCCCAGGATCACGAATATAAAATGTTATTTCGTATTGATGCGCCACGTGGCCACGAGAGTGCTATAAAATTGCGCTAAAGCCCCTCCTTCTTGGCGTGTTCGTTACAGGCACGTAGCCAGGGGAAGGGGGGGGGCTATGGGGCCCGTCCTCCCCCCCCCCCGAAATCTCCCATTTTGCTGGGACCTCCTCTCCCCCTCCCCCTCATACAGCATTTTGTCATGGGCGAAGACGTCTTTTTCCGATATTCAGGCTTAAATATAGAAAATACGAACAAAATACACACTTTCTCGACTTGCTTTTCGAGTAGACAACTATCATATCTACGATTAAACAAAAAACAAAGAGCAAAATAAAAATTGTTTTTTTTTGAGAAAATCGATCTCAAAATTGATACTTTTTGGTTTTAACATAAGATTAATGTAAACGTACCACAAAGGAAATTTTCTACAACAAAGTAATCTTATAGTATATATAAAGAGCGTGTTTTGGGCTCTCCATAGACATAAAAAACATCGATGTAACCCAAGTAGATCGTCAGTATTTAATTGTCAAAGTTCATCAACAATTAACCGAGGGTCGTTTTTGACATTTTTACAGAAAGAAAGCAAAGCGCCTAAAATTATTTCATAGCATTAGAGCCTTTTAACGGTGCTCACAGAGTGCTTAAAAAAAGTTAAAATGATGTGGACTGAAAATCCACTGCGGGAGATTAAGCAAAATATCCGACCCACGACGGATGTGAAAAACACTGCTTTCCGCCGCGGCCTCTATTAAAATTCGTAAGTCGAGAACAAAACATCCGACGAACTTGCGGTTTGTGGCGACTGCGTTTTTAGAGACGGCGCCATAACATATATTTTTTTCAGCGAAATTAAAAATTCGTCCCTTTTCGCCTGCACGATTTGAGATGAAATCACCTATATATATATATATATATATATATATATATATATATATATATATATATATATATATATATATATATATATGCATTTGGTCTGATAACGTACCGCGCTCCCTTTGCGATCTAAGGTGGGCCCGCCGTCACGTGACCAATTAGTACCACCGGCTGCCGCTAGGCTAGCGCCCCGCGGAAAAAGACGCACGTCGAGCGTTCCAGTTAAGTTTGATTGCGACTACCCACTATCCACATCACTCGCCAACACAACTAAAGGAAGTGTCGAAATTCTAGCTTTACTAGTAAATTATATAGAAATTCCAGCGTTCTCCCTTGGATTGCGGCATGGCATACAATAGAAGAGCAGAATGGTAACGTTAGCGGTATATCGCAATCGGAAGGCACTAATTATGTCAAATAAATATAGAAAGAATAAACATAGGGACGGACAGAAGAGCACCTTCGGGGGCCCGTCGGTGGAAAGCGTACCCCAAGGTGCTGTTCTGTCCGTCCCTATGTTTATTCTTCCTGTTTTTTTTAACTTCACCAACGCGCTAACGGCAAACTGAATCATTATGTCACTCTTTTTTTCTTTTTTCTGAATTTACTGTTTTGTCCAGGCGGTACACACTCCGCTTTGGGGAAATTTGCGCACGGAATAAAAAATTAAAGGTGATTGCGGCACGTGGCGACAAATGAGTGAACTAGAAGTGCCCATCACAAATTCCTGGCCATGCAAGTTACACTGTCCAAAAAGTAAACCTGTGCCGTGTTGTCTCCGTTGCCAGGAAAGACATTCAGTTGGAAAAGAAAACGGCGAGGACCGAGAATGGAAGTTCAACAAAATGAATAATTCCTTCGACGTACTATTTTGAAATGCGCTGCGACGTGATGTAGCCAATCAACGCGTAGCAACTGGATACTGTCAAAGTGGGATTTCGCATAACGCGAGTAATGTTTGAGAACCAGTCTTTCGAACACACGAACGACACCATAATTCTCCATTCGAGCAATTCTTGGCGGGACGCCAGGGCGCCCTTTTCGCTCTCGTTGTGCGGCACGGCGAACGGGACGCGGGAAGTCTCGACTTCCCTCTCATCGCAACAAAAAAAAGCAAGTACATTTTTTTTTTGGCGCGAGCGGCGACGACGAGATACGGGGACGAATTTTTTTGCGAAGTGTCGCCCATAAAGTAAGAAGAAAAGTCATTGGAGTTCCCTTTAAAAGTTTCCTCGAAGCGTTGCGGCAGCGATGGCGTAGCCAAGCTGGCTTGTCACAGATCGGTCTTTTGCACGATCGTCCGCCGCGAAAACTCCCGGCGACTTCATCTACGTCATGAATCACGTGATCTCTCTCAGCCACCATACCTGCAACTCCGCGACGCCGTTGCCGTTGACGGCTCTCCGTTGTGCCGCCGGCCCTCTCAGCGGCGCTTGCTCTTGAAGTCGAGGCGGGAACAGAATCACGTGGCGCGTTTGGCGGGAAAACAAGGGCATGACGTGCAAAAAGAACAAACGAACTTGCTCGCCGTATAGCTATACCTCGAAAAGTCCGTAGAGGGCCCGAAGGACGCCACTTTCAGTTACGGAGCATAGAAGAGGCTCGTGGCAGAAGGAGCAGAAATCAGGCGCGGGAGCGGGGGCGAGAACAGAAGTGAGAATGGCGTCGCAACACACAGAATCGTGCTCAGGAGGGGACGCAGAAACAACCACAACGCCGCCACAATAGCGAATTACGCGAGCGCCGAGCTGGAGCGCAACGCCAGAGACACCTGGACAAGGGAGCAGCAAAAGACGCAGCGAAATTTACTGCCATGAATAAATTTATGTCGCTGCGACACACCTCACGCGGTGGCCTAAATGGAACCGTGATTTCCTATGAGTCCTTCAATCACTGAGCGAATCAATACTCAAATGAACCATGCAGCTTAACTTTCTGCGTGTAAACTGCATTCGATTTAGACCCTTTAAAGGGGCCCTGCAACAACGTTTTGACTGTTTTTTAATTTGCACCGAACCTGTGCGCACTGAACGTAGTAACTTAATGAAACTTTTTCTCAAATTTCGCTTTACTTTAAAATTTATAGGCAAATTAGAATTACAAAAACAAGCAAAAAATAACCTGCTTCATGACGTCGTAGGTCATGGCTTGAGTGGCCGTAAACTAGAGGAGGGGTGGTGAGCCATTTGAGCGCTCACGGCTGCAGCACTCCGTGTCGACGGCTCGAGAGGGCGCCACTAAAGCATGTGTTGGATAGGCTGTATGCAGCGGGCGGCCAGGGCTGCTCGCATTGCATTTGCTGCGCGATTAAAGACTATTTCGGCATAACACTTCATTGGCCACAAACAACAGCAAACGCGGGGTAAAGATCACTTCAGAGCGGGAGCCACTTCGCGCTGCCATACCGCCAAATGGCCAAATCGCCAGCAGGGCCCGCGCCGAAGGCCTTCGGAGCGCTCGGAGCCGGTCGGATCTTCGAGCCGGTATACGACCGCAGCGCCGCCGCGTACATCCGGGACCTTTCCGTGTCGGCGCCTGATCCCACTACTCCTTTCCAGTATGCGCCGCCTTTTCCTCCGATTGGTGGCGGGTATGTCGACGGGTCGTTTCTTGTTTCCGTACTTTATAAACTGCATTTGTTTCTTTTCTGATCTAAAATACTGAACAAAAACTACTTTCATACATAATTGAAACGGTTCCCGACACTTATATTTTGTATCTCGACTAAAAAAAAAAGCTTTAAGCGGCTCTGACCAGTAGTAAGGTCAGGACCTAAGACGTCACATATCGCGCGCTTTCGGCAACGCGGGTCGCCCTCGTCGGTGGAGGAGGTTTCCGCGTCGTCCGGTTAAAACATGACGCAGTGATATTTAGTTACTCTCTCCGTGCCCGCTGGCTTGCCCGAACCCAAAGAGACGTGGAAACCGCAAAAAAGGTAGACGCTTAAATAGGATTGCAGGGCCCCTTTAAAGTGCAAAAGAGGTCTACAAGTGCTATCAATTCTATCCCCCCCCCCCTTATCCCCATTTTCCTCTGTGAATTAGTACAATCAAGGCAAACTACGTAAGCCTTCAAACCACACCCAGGCAGCCCAGTCGGAGACAGCAACGTCTTCGTATCTTCGTAGAACCCTCACTCGCACAGAACCACTTTATTTCGTACGACGTGAACGTCAGCAAATTTTTCTAATAACTGGAGACGCAGGGAACAACGTTGTCATCCGAGAAGCGGCTTGCGCTTGCTCCCGATTTGGGAGATTAGCGTCTTCAATTATTTCGTTCTAAGGCGTACGCCGCGTGCATTCGGGCGAGATTGCTTCTCGAGGTTCATCGTGGCTCGGTGATTCGAAGGTCGAGCCGATCCGCAAGCAGGCGCACATCAACCGCAGCCCCTAGAGATTCAAAGACAAGCAAAGTCCCTCGTGCGCTACAACATCTTACCTAGTAGCGCAAAGATTTTTCCCCAATTTCAATTCGTAAGTGAGTCATTTCCGTATTCTCTAATACCCCGACAGCTAGAAGCCCTCATTTTCAAAAGAATAACCGCCATTTTTTTTATAGCATTGACCGAGCGCAAATGGGTCTCTTCACCCGCAGTTAAAAAATAAAGGCAAAATCTTAACTTCTCGGGCATATTAATGCATGTAAGTCATGGGGTCTAATCTTTATTTAAGGGGCGTACCTTTCTGAGCTGTAAATATATCCAGAACACATTTAAAACGTCTTAACTAACCCTAATGGCATTGAAAAAATATCCATCTCTATTTGCGTCTTCGCTGAGCACGTCGACACGACACACCAACGCGCGGCAGTTTACCTCTCCCTGATCCAATATACAGCAGCAAGATATTTTGCGCTCGCAAGAGAGTTAGTTTTCCGAGAGAACGAGCTCCGGAGTGGCAGAAATATTACAGAAGACAAGAGTGGGAAAGGATAAACGATGACGGTGCAGCTGGAGTGGACAAATTAGTTGCCCAAGCACGCAAGACACCGCTAGGAATGAATTCAAATGGGCGAATTTCCTAGAAACAATCGGACACTGTCTCCGACATATGGCCCTCGCAGTTAACGTTTCTCCTTTTTACTACGCAATGATGAGCGCGCAAGACCCTCGAGTCGAGGCAGTCTACAGCTGCTTGGCGCAGTCTACAGCATGCGTGCGGCTTTTGTAAGCAGGCTTCGTTTAGGGTCAGGTTCCCCAACTAGCACGCTTGACAGCTCTTGCCTTCCTTATAGACTGCATTTATTTTTGTCCCCCCCCCCCCCCCCGTTTCTGCCGGTGAACAAAATGGAGCCTCGGGTTCGCGCTTAAACAAACAGGGCCAATTACTGAAAAATAAAATTCAACACGAGAACGCTCGACGGCCCTTCAGGTATATTACCGCGCCGCAGCTAGTCAAGTAGGCAGCGCGTCCGTAGCCCAAATAAAGAAAAAGAAAAAATGCGCGTCCGTAGCCCAATGGTCATCGTGCTTGGCTCCCACGCAAAGGGCCGATGTTCGATGCCTGGGAACGGCCGTTCTTTTGTTATTTCTGTAAATGTCGCTTTCTGGTGTATTAGAGAGTTATGTTACTTAATCGAGGTCCAAATGTTTTACGCGCCAGTCCTTCTACGCCGATCGTTCTAGAAGCCCACACGTGTACAAAAGGGGATCCGCGTGACAGTCCGGAGTCGGTCTCGCCCCAGCGCTCGATCCTGCTGTTTCGCCGACATCGACGCCTGAAACTCTAACCGTTTTCTGTTCTGCTTTTGACACAGGTTGGCCCAATGAAACGTTTATTTTTCTCCAGTTATTAGCCGCTTTATCATTCGTCATTCGTGACAATATTTCATATGCCGACATGCGCTACTCACGTGCTGATGTAGTTTAATAACAAACACAGACACACAAAAAACTAAACAGTTATTTTGTTTTCTGATATTTGCGCTATTTTAAAAACAAGCCGGTAATCACGCTTCTTCAAAAGAACGCGAAAAAAAATTCTGCCAAGATCTTTAGTTTCCAGACTGCAATTAAAGGCTTCAAATTAAAAAGAAATGTTGGTTTTGAATCACTTTTAATTGAATCCTGGCTCCACAAATGGTGTTTCGGGACACACGCATTCGAAATTTCTTAGGGCCGTCGTGGGCGATGAGAGGTTTCAACCGCTTAGATTTTTGCAGCCCTCTTCGCTTCTATAGCGAAGAAGAGTGCTGCGGCGACAAACGAGAATATGACGTTGTTTTTTTATACAATTGGTTCTTTATTTTAGTAATTGCACCGCTTCTGCTCAGCTGATAGCTACCAGCTTGCGGGATGATCCCTCAGCACTCGGAGAGAACAGATTTATTTAGCGCATCGCCCTGACTGCGGCGCTGGACGTAAAGAATTGTTGGAACTTTATGGAGTTTCTCTACAGTCAAGGCCATCGGCGCGCAGGCGCAGTAGGGGCTTCTTCGTTGCGGAGTGCTTAGCGGAGGGAAAAGGCGGTCTACGAAACCCCCTTTTCCGATTGAGTGGGATCGGCTGCATGACGCCGTTTTGCGTTCCACTACAACGCTTTGCGCGGACCTCGGTTGCCATGGAAACTATCTCCTCATAGGCAGTTATATGCAGTTATAAAGCTGTCGGTCACAATTGACCCTTTTGAAAAGTCCGCGCCAACGACTGTCCGCCATCGCTTGCTCACATACTCTGAGTGAGTATTGGACACGAGGGTGACGTCAGCGTTCGGCGTCAACTCGGCTCAGCTCGTGTTGATAACGAGCGCTGACGTCACCGTTCGGCGAGGACTCGGAGCCAGTCACGCGCCTCGTGAGCAAGCAACGGCGACCGAAGAGTGTTGCTCGAAGGACTTTTGAAAAAGGGTCTATTCAAAGCAGATTAACAGTCGCAAACCTTGATTCCCCAATGCCCTCTATACACATACCATTGCACACGCTTGCACAGACACACGTACACGCACATGCGCACATAATGTCATTATGATTGGGATTCTACGTTCTTTAAAACTTCACGTAAGCTTTCCCAGCGGTGGTCACACGTCTTAATTTAAAAGCTTACGTCTGCCTCATCATTCCACTCACACTCTCAACTTTGGGACAATATTTTTTCCAATGTAAGGACTCTAAAGCTTTAGAAAACCGAGGTATAATTAAACTCAACATTCTTTGACCAGGCTCTCAGTATTTTTGGTCCAAAATTGCCAACCCAGTCCCAAAGTTGAGGCTTCAATGCTAGTTTTTCGGTTTATACGTCGTATCCTTGACTCGTGTCTGGCACTTTGGCAATTATGTGGCGAACCAGAGAAAAGCCACAGAAAGGGCAAAGAAAAGTTCTTCTAGCTCTCACTAATGCCTTGGAAGAAATACTTGTAGGTCAGTAAGGCCCCCAGTATTGCCGAACTCGAGCCAAGTTGGGGTTTCTCTGGCATGCTGGCTGGAGCTTCTTCTAAAGATTTCCAGTGACCGTCCTTCCCACGTATACAGAGGAGACACACGGGCTCTGGCCACACACACACACACACACACACACACACAAAGGTTGGAACAACGTTACGGTGAATAAGAAATAGCGGTCCGCGACGGCAAAGATCGGACAGAAGGCAAACACGTGAACTTCCGTCCCTGAAGTTGTCGCGTGGCGTTCTGTGTAAAAAAAAAAGTAACTGCGCTAGCTCTCATACAAAGAAGCTAGTAGAAGGGCCTGCACCTGCGCTGGAAGTTCTATTCCGGCTACGTGTTGACCAGCGGAGCTCGGTCGACCAGAGCCCGTCTACAGGAGACACTATAGCGGCCTTCGGAAGGACGGGCTCCTCTCGCGAACGAATGCCGTCCACAAAGGAGAAACGCGTCTCTGAGTAAATAGTCGGCCGCTGCGGCGAGCTTCCGCTGCGAGTGATGTGTGCCGAGGCCGACGCAGCTCAGGAGCCAACTGAAAGCAAGAGTCGTTTCCGGAGCTCCCGTCGAACGGACATGAATAAATCTTAGAAAGGCAGCACGTGGCAGACAGGAACCATGTATAGATAAATAGACTCCCGACTAAGCCCTCATATTTATTTGTCGTAGCGTTTTGGGGATCGACTGAATCTCTTCGTCAGAAACAATGGTAAAAAAAGAAGAACACTCCCATTTGTGATGCGGTGCTTTAGACAGTGTGGGGGTAACGTGCAAGAAGCTTTGGAGCGACATCGTTACACGCTGTAGCTGAAAACGTTTGCTGTGCAATGTGACTGTTATCCAAAGGTCATAGCAGTGTGTCACACAATAATAATACACGACCTTGAGGACCAGTTGCATCTTACACTTCCAGCTTCTTCGTCCTTGTGCGCTGTTTTTCTCTATATGATTCGCGACTGCACGTAGGTACGAAGCTCTTCCAGATTGAAACGGGCAAGGGTGGGGGTAGAACACTAAAACCCTAGGTTCAGTCCCACCACTGTTACTGTTGAGAAACAGTAGAATTTTAATGCGAAAGCATTAACGAAAGCTTTAATGCGAAAGCATCAAAGCGAGCCGACGTCATCAGCCGCGCCAAACGGCATATAAATTCGTGAAGCCTCGATCTGAGGCATCCCAGATTCGAAGCTTCGGAAAAAGCCACGCAAAACGGCAAGTAAATGAAGCCGAAGGAGGCCGTCGAGCGTCAGTTTCAATCAGCGCCACCCTATGGCACTGTGTGCTGCGTGCCGGCAAAAGAAATCGGCTGGCGCCCTCGGGCGGCTGGACTGCCGCCTGAGCGCGCCAGCCGATTCCTGCAGCTGATTCCGTGCCGATGTCAGCGAGGCGTGGCAACTTCACGAGGACGCGCGCAAGAACGACATTCATGCTTTCGCATTCACAACTCATAAAAGTGCTTAGGTATACCTCGAGGCTTTTTTACTATTTCTTTACGGTGGAGGTTATTTTCTTTTCATGGTCACAGGGCTGAGCCTGTTGATGCATATTGCAGACGGACAGCAAAGCACCAGAGCGAAAGCTCGCGCTGCGGACCGCCGGCATCCTTGGTTCAATCCCGCTGCAGCCCTGCCCACTTCGACCTGGATGAGAATCGTATCGGCGTGAGCTCGTTTATCACTATTGCGCAGAATGTCGAACAGGAAGAGAACCGAACCGAACCGAAGACGGAAACAGAACCGTTATTTTCAGCCGAACCGGAACTGAACCGTACCGAAATCTTCGCCGCCATCTTGGAACTGAACCGGGAAAAAAACATAACGGTAACCGGTGTACAACGGTTCACGGTAATTTTTTATAATTTTTTGTTAGTGTCACGAAAAAATATTTGAGAATAAAAGTTGGCATCTGTATCTTTATGTATTGATCTAGTCGTCATATACAAAATTGGAATGTATAAGAAATTAGTGGGTTTTCATGGCGCTTTTCTATTGGCACTATGACTAACCATGTGTCACGTGGTCACGTGACATCATGGAGTCAAGACAGGCTGTAAAATATTATCACGTCACCTGGCCTCTTGACGCCAGGTGATCTGGTCACGCTACTCACTGGTCCAAGTCGGTTTAAGTAAGAACATCACAAGATTCTTTAGAGGGAAGCTGAAACGCTGCTTTGAGGAAAAGGAGTTAGACGGTGAGTTACGGCGTATTTTTATCGCGTGAATCTGAATATCACGGTCGTTT
>JAZHYW010049565.1:0-16953 GCA_037355805.1 Ixodes ricinus | reverse complement strand
CGCACTGGCGCCGCCGCGTGCCCAGCTGTCCGCCTTCATTGCGCAGTAGCCATGTCAGACGCTGCACCGGAGCCGCTTGATAGTGCCTCTCATTTTGTGCGCATAAGCTCACGCTACGTTTATCCTGACATAGCCGAGCTAAGCCACCAATTTTTTTCCACAAGACCCCCATCGACGCCATCGCCGCGTGGTTCTCATGGCCGCCGCTCGCGGCTGCAGGTCGGGCAATATTCTAATTTTTGCCCTCGCGATTACGCGGCGGAATCTCAACATATCGAAAGAAGGAGGTGCGTTTTCTGTCCTTTTGTGACAAGATAAACAATGTAAAAAGTAGAAGATGCCAATTCTTTCAAAGTTAAAATCGTTGCAAAGAGCTCCCCGAAAAGAAAACAAAAAGATTTTTTTTAAACAATCTGGTTGGTACATGCGCAACAAAAAATTAATTTTCAGCGCAAAATTTTTTATTTTTTTTAGCAATATTGAGGGCGCGAGATGTGACTTAGTTGGTAGTCACCTCCTTTCCACTTGTTTTCTCTCTCGGCATTTCGGGCGAGTGGAGGAGAGGAGTATCAGCTTGGCCATCACATTGAGGTGGAAAGAGTGTATGACCATTCCGTGATGTCATGGACTTTGCGTGCAAAATTTAAAATAAATCTCGCGCTGTCAATATTGTTCTAAAATTTTTTGTTTTTTTTCCGCGTAAAATTAAGTTCTTGACACGCAAATCCCAACCAGACTGTTTAAAAAATTTTTTTTTTCTTTTTAGGAGTTTTTTAAAGGGGCCCTGCAATCATATTTAAGCGCCTACCTTCTTTGCGGTTTCCACGTCTCTTGGGGTACGGGCAAGCCAGCGGGCACGGAGAGAGTAACTAAATATCAGTGCGTCATATTTTAACCAGACTACGCGGAAACCTCCTCCACCTACGGGGCGACCCGCGGTACTGAAAGCACGCGAAACGTGAGGTATTTGGTCCTGGGCTTACTACTGGTCAGACCCGCTAAAAGCTTCTTTTTAGTCGAAATACAAAATATAAGTGGCGCGAACTGTTTCAATTATTTATGAAAGTAGTTTTTGTTCAGTATTTTAGATCAGAAAAGAAACAAATGCAGTTTATAAAGTCCGGAAACCAGAAATGACCCGTCGACATACCCGCCACCAAGCGGTGGAAAAGGTGGCGCATACTAGAAAGGAGTAGTGGGGTCAGGCTCCGACGAGCGGAGAGTGTAGAAAGGTCCCGGATGTACGCAAGCGGCGCTGCGGTCGCTTACGGACTCGATAATCCGACCGGTTCCGAAGGCCTTCGGCACAGGTTTCGCTTGCAGTTTGGCCCTTTCGCGGTATGGCAGCGCGAAGTGGCTCCCGTTCTGAACTGATTTTTACCCCGTGTTTGCTGTCGTTTGTGGCCAATGAAGTGTCATGCCAAATTAGTGTTTAATCGCGCAGCAAATGCAATGCAAGCTGCCCTGGCTGCCCGCTTCATACAGCCTATCCAGAACATGCTTTAGTGGTGCCCTCTTGAGCAGTCGACACGAAGTGCAGCAGTTGTGAGCGCTCGCTGAGCTCACTACCCTCCTCTAGTTCACGGCCACTCAAGCGGTTATTTTTGAAGGAAGGTTATTTTTTGCTTGTTTTTGTAATTTTATTTTGCCTACCGTAGAATACCGCGCATCTGCCCATTCCACATTAAGCGCCCATTACCAAATTTATAAGATCTAAGAAAATATGCACAGTACATTTATATGTAAAATTGATGACTGGACAAGCGCCCATCCCCCATTTTTTTGCGATTATCTCCAAAGTTTGAATGGGCGCTTGCCCCGTATTTTACAATATAAATTTAAAATAAAGCAAAATTCGAGAAAAAAAAAGTTGCATTAAGTTACGTTTAGTGCACTCAGGTTCGGTGCAAATTAAAAACCAGTAAAAGTCATTGCAGGGCCCTCTTAAGGTGCAACCCCACCCTTGGTTAGTGCGATTCTGAACCAACAGATGGCGGTGGGATCTCCTTCCAGGCCTGTACATTAATGGGAGAAATCGTGTGTGGTGGCGCTTCGATACAGTGGAGTATTTTTCTATATCCTGAATTTGATAACCCTGGTACCTTGCTTGTTTTTCTCTGCACGAGCTTTCTTTGGAATGCGCACGGCTGCGCCAGTTCTCGTGCAAGGGGGTCTCGAGCTGCCTACGCTCCGAGCTCACGTCTCCAGCAAATGTGGGAAAAACAAAACGCGAAAATCGTCCTGAGCCAAATGGCGAGACACATGCACAACAAAACCACCGACGCATTGAAAAATATAAAATTGCCTGTGCGCCATTATCGAAGATTTCAGAGGCCAATTACTCATATTTCAATATGATCAGATTTATATTGACACGAATGAAGGTGACAAAAAAAGTAACAATAAACTGAAAAAAAAAGTTTAATTGGCGTATTTGCTGTTTTGGTACTTGCCGCCTACGGATCCCCAAGTGGTGGGTTCGAATTCCGACCGAGGTGCCCGCAATCTGACGGGGGCTTACTGCGGAGAGGGCACCGTGTAACCGAGCCTTCGGTTGCACGTCAAAAGATCCTCAGGTGGTCGAAATACATCCTCAGTCCTCCGCTGGAGTGCACCAGATGCCCGTCGTTGGTTTGGCACGTAAACCCCCAAATTTGATTGATTAATCGGCGAACTTGTGCCAAACAAAAAAAGTAAAGAAAGAGCGTCGAGGTAGCAGGAAAGCAGGCGGCAATAGCAGCGTAACAGAGAGCGAGAGTGAGACTGACTCGGCAAGGTCGCTGGCAGCTGCTTATCTACAGTGCGTCACCATCTCGATCTCGAAAGTTCGGCAAAGAAGGTTCGAGCATCGCACGCTCGGGGCGAGGATGAACTGGCACTTTCGAGAACAAGAAAGCAGGGCAAAAGTTACGTCTGGTGCAATGGTGCAAGAATGAACGCGAATCTTCTAGAAGTCCATGACCGAGCGTTGCTTTCTCGGCTCTACGGGCGGTAATATGACGGGCCGGCCCTTTTGTTGTGCATGCCTTTGGCTCTTTGTGGATTACCAGGAAACGGATGACGTGATAGACTTGGGTTTCCAAAATTCTAGCTTGAGGAATTAACTACCTAAAAATAAAGAATGAACTATTTTTTTGGGCGGTCAGGTGTCTCTTTAGGCAGCTGGGTGTTTATTTTGACCAAAACCACGAGACTGGAAAACACAAAAAATGACACTCAGGTTTAGATGTTGAGTTTGGTAAACCAAAGTAGGACGGGTGCGGGAGTCATAATAAAAAAACGTTGAGGTCAAAAATTAATTTACAGCAATAAATGATAAGAATTAATTTTAATATGAATTCAGTGATAAATGCAATGACTGGCCAGGCAAAGATTCTGGGTCTGTGGATAGCTTTTGCACATAGTTTAAGCAATGTACAGGGTGTCACAAAACAAAAACATTACAGGGTTTTTTTTCACCGCAAGAATAAACTAGGCATCGCCGAACGCTCATTTTCCGCCCAAAGGTAGCGCTAGAGGTCACAGCCAGATGTCAAAGTTTCAGCCCGATCCGATACCTTATTCAAAAGTTATAAGTTGTTTTCTGAAAAGTTCAATGGGAAAATGGCGGCTCACGGAGGTTTCGAATACATGGGGCTCTATGGCACCAGAAACCGAAAACGGGGAAAAATGGGCTCCATTTTCCCACTGAAATTTTCAGAAAATCACTTAAAACTTTTGAATAAGGTGTCCGTTCGGATGAAACTCTGGTATCTGGTTGTGACCTCTAGTGCTACCTTTGGCTGAGAATGAGCGTTCAGCAATGCCTAGTTTATTTTTGCAGTAAAAAACCCTGTAATTTTTTTGTGACATCCTGTACCAGTTTTAATTTGGTGATTTATGCGCGCAAGTAGTGGTGTGCAAAAATGAAAAAGATGCAAACGGGTAGATTTTGACGTTGTATAAAACATAGTGTAAGCACGCGCATGGTACGCTGATTTAGCATGAAACAGCCCTACATTTTACACTAGCGTTGAGCGTATCGAAAGTTTAGGGTACATCAAAAGCTAAAGCTTGTACACGTATACTGCTCAGGCCGTTATGCTTGAATGCTCATAGTACTTTATTACCCTCAGATTTGGTGTTAGTTGTCTTCCGACTGCTTATAACAGAATGAAGGAAACATTCTAACTCTGGGTTGATAGAAAAACTCCACCTACTGACAGTTACCAATCATCTCGGTGCCAATTATGAGTATTCACTGCATGCCAGCGGTCGCGTGCTTAAAGACGAGTTTTTCCCACGTGATTTCATACAATCACAATTGTTCTTGACAAACAATATTGTTTACTCAGGCAAGCGGTCACATGTGAAGCGTAGAATATTTTGTATTAATTGCGGCACACGTGGCAAGTTGCATAGGTTTCTTTTACAATCTGCGAAATAGAATGTCCCTGGGTTACCTTGGTCTCTAATACATGTAGCACACAAAAGAGCAGGAGTTGAATCGCTGTGGGAAACGAAAACAATAATGACAAACAAGCGTGTAATCACGCGAAAACTGAGGGCATTGCACATATACAGAAGGTAAGTTTGGTTTCACTGAATACATTACCAGTAAAGTATTTACTTTTATCCTGCGAGCAAAGCGGAACATACAAGTGCGAGCGTGCTGCCCTGAACTACACTTGCAGTGAACAAGCGCACCATCCAAAGCATTGAGCTCGCTTTATAGCTTTTGGTGCGCTCAAACCTTTGAAAACAGAATTATAATCAATTCTATTATTTCAATTATTTTTATTAAGTGCGCCTATGTGTGTGTGTGTGTGTGTGTGTGTTGTTTTTTTGTCCTTTGCGTTCACAGTGTTATTTTCTTAGTTATATAATATTTTTCCAGAAGTCTGACAACTATAGTCCGTTTCATTGATTCATAAGTAAGAGCCGCATAATCAAAGATGTAGACAAAAAAAAAAAGAAAGCGAACACACATTAAAAATGCAATGTAACAGCGCATTCAAAATTAGTCGTTAATTTTTTAAGAGCAGCAGTTCCGTAGGGCGACATTGTTACCCGTTGAAGGTTATAAAAAGTGCAGTACAACTGTTAGCTCGGGGTCTTTAACGTGCATTACGCAGTATATGTGGTACACGATCGCACGACGGTAGGATGCAGATGGGTGACTGAACCCAGGGTCCCTGCTAAAGCCCCTTGATAAAGGCGTTTTTGCAAGTACCGTCAACCATTGTTGCATAAACGCGCAAGACACGTGCCACGAGCGGGTGCTCCGCCGCCGTTCGCTTTCAAGGGCCAGTCGGAGGGATCGGTGGCCGAGTGGGCTAGCGCACACCAGCTCGGAGCACGTGGAGCGAAAGCTCGCGCTGCAGAACCAAGCATCCTGGGTTCAATCCCCACCCCTGCCCATTTCGACCTGGATGAGCATCGTACCGGCGTGCGGTCGTGTATCACTACTGCGTGGTGCACGTTAAAGACCCCAGGCTAGCGGTTGTACTGCACTGGCTAAATTTCTCATCTACAGCTGGGAGACTCGTCGCCCGTTGAGGCAGACCAAGTTCTAGGCTGCATAAACAATACACACAGCCCAATTTTTTTTTCAAGGGCCAGTCATTTTAGTGTTGCGTCGCCATTTGCCTTCAAGGGCCGCTCGAGACACGGGCCTCGTGCACTGGCATCTTTGAGGTTATTTGAAAGACGAACGCAAACACATCGAGGGGATTTAGTCCCTACAGGTTCTGCAGTGTGAGCTCCATGCTTTGAACGGAGCTCGCGCTCGAGCATTTCTCCACGTGCTCTGATCTGCGGTGCTACAACACACTTGGCCAACGATCCCCAACCGCACTTGGTTTAGCCTGTGAGCTAAACCAAATAAGCTACGCTTCACACTGGAAGCGGATCCGCATTCGAAACCGGTTCACGCGGTTGTATAAAGATCCAGTACAATTTCACGCGCATTTGATGTTATCAAATGCAAGGTGATGTCATCAAATGCAAGTTGAAATTGTACTGGATCTTTATACAACCGCGTTTGCAACCGCTTTGCGAACGCGGATCCACTTCCAGTATGAATGAGCGGTTAGAGTATCGGCACTTTTTCCCTGTGGGCGCTGCCATTTTGGTGGTTAATAACAAATCAAACGCAACTGCCGATCGTCATGATTCAAAAGTGCGACTTCTTAGTTTCAGTGTCAGGAAGCTCACATAATATTGCTTTGCTTTGTCGCGAACTGTTTAAACATTTGTGGAGGACGGAAAAGCGTTCCCTGTGATTTCAGATAAAGCTTCAGATAACTGAAAACCATCATTTTAAGCACCAAGGTGTGTATGAAGCGTAGCTTATTTAGTGGCTCTAGTTTAGCTTTAGCCCGATTGCATAGGCACAAGAAGAGAACGGAACAGCTTGACCTCGTGCTCTTGGCGCTGCTTCAGTGGCTTCATCAGCCCGTAGCGTTGGCTGCGCTCCGAACTAAGGTAAAGCAAAGCAAATATTCAAATCTTAAGGTTGCACAAGCCAAACAAACAAATATCACTTAACATGCCCCAATACAAAACAAATTGCGGGTTTATTTTGACTAATTGGAGATCTTTTGACGTGCAACCGAAATCTCAGATTGGCCTACGTCGGATCACGGGCACCTTGGCCGGTATTTAAACTCCACAAATATGGATTCAGGGCCAGCGCATTGGCTCAGAGACACTGAGACGATATAAAGTTTTGTTTTAATATCATTGCCACTTAAGAGCTACCGAGGTAGTTTTGAAA
The DNA here is from genome assembly GCA_037355805.1 of Ixodes ricinus. Taxonomy (NCBI): domain Eukaryota; kingdom Metazoa; phylum Arthropoda; class Arachnida; order Ixodida; family Ixodidae; genus Ixodes; species Ixodes ricinus. Next base: position 10,196 of record JAZHYW010049565.1, on the reverse strand, counting down.
CAAAATATAGTCAAACCATTCCGACAAGCATAGTTTGATTACGGAAATGATTTTTGTAAGTGATAAAAACATTAAAATGGTTTCGCAAACGTGGCGGAATCTGAAATGGCAGAATGCATTTCATGGCGCCCATTTCATTTGGATCGCGTCGGGCATGTGTACCGACGCACACTAGAACGCGCGCAAAAGTAGCTGTGGCGCACCCGCAGCCTCGCGCTTGTTGTTCTGACATGTCTGGCTCGCTCACTGCGGGCTTCCAGGCATCTGGCACCCTGACATCTGGCGCTTTTTCTGTCATTCATGTGGCGTTTCAGCGGCACACAACGGAAAAATGCACATCAAGCTGTTCTTGAACACGTGTCGCCATCTGTACTTTATATTCAGAAATTACAATTTGCCGTAACTGAATGGGAAAAGTTGGAGGTCTTATAACATTCTCAACGTGTAATATATCAATATGGAAGTTCTGAAAAATGTAATATCGGAGGATGCTTCATAACATAATGTCTCGTTATTTTGATTAGTTGACGTGATTCCGTTTTTATAGCGCCATAAAATTTTACAATTTTAAGCTTTATTTTTTATTTTAAAATATACATTATCTGTACAGTTCGTTGCTTACTTTTTTAATTTATTACATCCATCCGAACGCTCTCGTAAAATATTGTGGACAATGGAATGTTTTAACTCGAGAAATAATTTTTAAATATTAAAGACTGTGGTCTATTAAAAGCTGAATAATTAACTAAAAAACTAAAAATAATTGTAATATCGAGACATTAAAGTATTGTTGAAAACAGCTCTTTGATTTGACATTAGCTTTATAATTTTAAGATACATAAAAATAAAGTTATAAGTTATCAGAAAAGCACCAAAAACGTCATGCACAGTGGGGTTGCACCTATGAACTAACCTAGAGTGCCATCGTTTCCTCAATGCACACAGCATAAGAAGCGATCAAACCTTTATGACCAAATCTATACGGGTAAATAAATAAAGCACTAATAAACAAAACAGCTACAATGAAGCAGAAGCTTGTTCGTTTCACCGACAAAGAGAACACAATTCAATCGACAATCTTCAAGATTCGTTCGTGTTTCTTGTTTCGGTCGTCAACACAAAAGTCCTCTATTTCTTAGACTGCCGAGAACTCGCTGGCCCTCTTTCCAAACGAGCGGAAATTGGAGTGGGAATGTTGGTCCGCCGTCGCTCGATCAGTTCTGACAGGACAGTGGACGCGCACTCTTCTGGGTCGGCGTCGAGGGAATCGTGAAACGCGAGTATGGCGCGCGTGCGAGTGAGCAGTCGCAACAGCTCGGCATGGTGAGCACTTTGCGGACACGAGCAGTTCGGGGGACACCTCCTGTGGGGCGCTGCTTGCGCCAATTCCGCTCCATCTTCTTTTTAGCATCCAACATCAACTGGAGGTTTCTTTGGTGCTGCACGAGCACTTCTTCGTCCAACGGTTGCTGCTGTCTGGAAGCTGCACCTTCGTCGTCATCGCTGCTGCTGCTCTCGTCTACAACCGCGCTCCACAACTGGAAAGAAACGACATGGCGTTCGCTGATGACACCGTACCGTCCGTAATCCTTAAAGGGTAACTGCAAAAGAAAAAAAAGTGTTTTTTTAAACAGCCTAATTGGGACAAGCATGTCACAAAACAAATCTTCCGCGAAAAAACAATTTTTTTCTAGCAATATTTACGCCACAGGACGTAATTTAGTCAGAGTCCCACCTCTCCGCATTTGAAACTCCCGCTCTTTCGACGCCCGCGGAGTGGCTGGTATACGTCACTCCGTGACGTATAGCAGCTACTCTGTGACGTTTAATAGCAACTTCGTGGCGCGCGATTAAAAACGGGTGAAATAGCCGCAAACTAAAATCAGTCCTGCGCAATAAATATTGCTGTAAAACATTTTGTTTTTGGCGGAAAAATTGTTTTGTGACATGCTTGTCCTAATTAGGCTGTTTAAAAATACACTTTTTTCTTTGCAGTTACCCTTTAACTCAGAGAGACTGCATGCGTCTTTTCCGAAACTCAGCTCGGCCACCATCTGCGACACGTTAAAGGGGCCCTGCAATCATATTTAAGCGTCTACCCTTTTTGCGGTTTCCACGTCTCTTGGGGTTCGGGCAAGCCAGCGGGCACGGTGAGAGTGACTAAATATCAGTGCGTCATATTTTAACCGGACGACGCGGAAACCTCCTCCACCGACGAGGGCGACCCGCGGTACCGAAAGCGAGCAAAATGTGACGTCTTAGGTCCTGGCCTTACTACTGGTCAGAGCCGCTAAAAGCTTTTTTTTAAGTCGAGATAGAAAATATAAGTGTCGCGAACCGTTTCAATTATGTATGAAAGTAGTTTTTGTTCAGTATTTTAGGTCAGAAAAGAAACAAATGCAGTTTATAAAGTACGGAAACAAGAAATGACCCGTTGACATACCCGCCACCAAGCGGCGGAAAAAACGGCGCATACTAGAAAGGGCTAGTGGGATGAGGCGCCGACGAACGGTGAGCGTAGAAAGGTTTCGGAGCGTAGAAAGGCCATTTGGCGGTATGGCAGCGCGAAGTGGCTCCCGTTCTGTACTGATTTTTACCCCGTGTTTGCTGTCGTTTGTGGCCAATGAAGTGTTATGCCGAAATAGTCTTTAATCGCGCAGCAAATGCAATGCGAGCCGCCCTGGCCGCCCGCTTCATACAGCCTATCCAACACACGGTTTAGTGGCGCCCTCTCGAGCCGTCGACACGGAGTGCGGCAGCCGTGAGCGCTTGATGAGCTCACTAGCCCTCCTCTAGTTCACGGCCACTCCAGCCAGGACCTACGACGTCATGAAGGCGGTTATTTTTTGCTTGTTTTTGTAATTCTAATTTGCCTATAACTTTTAAAATAAAGCGAATTTTGCGAAAAGAAAAGTTTCATTAAGTTACTACGTTCAGTGCGCTTAGGTTCGGTGCAAATTAAAAACCAGTCAAAAAGTTGTTGCAGGGCCCCTTTAATGGCGGGTCTGGACTTCGTAAAACATGGTAAATACTACGCCGTCACTAACGTCGAAACAAGCCGAGAAAAAACCGTATGGCGAAGAACACAATCACCTCTGCATACGATAAAGAGCCAGAAATATAAGTGCCGACAAACTTGCTTCAAATTAGTAAAGCAACGAGTGAGGTATATATTGTGTAATCTTTTTCATCCATTTAGAAAATAAAGATTTAGGAGCACAGTGCTCCGTGTAAGACTCGTTCAAAAAAATAAGCGAGGAACGACAATGTGGGCTAGCATGCGATAGATTTTTAATATTAATGCTACAAGGGATGAAACATACGCTTGATCTCACAAATACTCCAAAACCTTCGCTCTAGTGAAATGCACTTTCACGGTCACCTCATAGATGGCACATTCTCTCGCTGGCGTCAGCAATGAGGCAAGTTAAGATCACAAGAACTCTGTGGTAAGCAAACACAAGTGTGTAAACAATGATTCGTGGCACAACCAATATAAATATTTTTTTTCTTCAGTGGAAGATTTGCTTGGATGCCGAACTGCGCGTGGAAACAAGAAAACGGCCAACTGTAGTTTCCCCGACTGTGGTGGGTGATTCGGCTAAATTGGCCTCTCCGTCGAGTCCCCGACCAAAGGCGTTGCTTTTGCACCACTGCGGATTATCTGGACACCCAGTGACAAATACAGAATCCACTTCAAATATTAAAAGCTAGAATAAAAGAAACAAAAGCACACATACACTTTTGTGACAAGGTACAATGCAACATACTTCGCAAACTCGAATACATCCTTTTTCAAAAGTGTGTGCCGTCTAGCGGCTACTGTGCCAATTACGTGAGTTCGCCGTCGTATGGGCACGTGCTCCAAGCGTGCATTGGACACGAGGGTCTGCATCGGCGTTTAGCGCAAACTCGGATTCAATCGCACGCTTCGAAACGGCGACCATCAATGTTGCTCGACGGACTCTGAAGAGGGTCCGTCATGCGGACTGAGCGTGCGAGACGACCGGCCAACGAATGTTTTCTTGCTCCCCGGAGACAGCATTCCGAAAACTAGCGAGCCAGTCAATGCGGTTTACGCCCCTGCCAGTGACTCCATGCTTACGAGTATTCCCTGCACGTTTACCTAATCTTCAAAACAAATTGCCAAACCGTTCAAAGTTGAAAAAAAAAAAAAAAAAAATTAAGCACACAGGGGGACACGAGCCAACTGTTTTGTTTCTTTAGTAGAATGCTACGACCATCATACCCCTTTAGGTGCAAGGTCAAGAAGGTGCAGTTGGTAATACGGCAAAACCCCGAATACTCCCAGTGTGCGTTTGACTGCCTGATCTGGGAAAAGTGTTTCCAGTTAGGGACGCGCCCCGCTAAACTGAATGGGAAGCGTTCTTCCATAAATTTAGTGGGAAGTGCCAGGGGACGACATGACGCCAAGGCATCACCGGGACAACAATGCCACGTCGTATGGTGCTATCAGCGTGCGGCGACATCAGAATGTCAAGCCGAGACGTTCAGGTGGTATGTGAAGACACGGAGTCCCAATGCTGAGCGAGGTCACGGTGCCACATATCATGTCTTTTTCGTCACGTGGCCACCATTCCCCCTTAAATTTCCCCGCTGAATCGAGCCGCTCGGCCACGACGGTTGCACACTGCCAACCGGCTGGTATTGCGGGCCATATACGGCTACCACCGTAAAGGTGGTAAGAAAAGAACTCGGACGGACGGAACTCACCTTGCCAGTCTTTCCCTTTCGGACGATGACATTGTCGCAGCTGTCCAAGTCGTCGTCTTCGCCGGGAGCAACTGCGGCACAGTCCCGAACCGACACTCCACTGGGGCCGGGCTGTTCCCCTCCGCTGGGACCCTCCCGTTCTAGCACGACCCCCGGAGGGCGAGGCGCACCGGCGGATCGCCCGACGAGGGCTTCCACGTTGTCCGACGTCGCGGGACCGGTTCCAGATGTCTTTGGCCTCTGCCCCGAGGGTGAGGGACATGTCTGACAGCGACCCCGCGGTTGGCGGATCGACTCCCACCTCGCGGTCCTTGTTGTCCAGTAGCGAAGGGCTCCAGCCTTTCTTACCGGTCATAGCGTGCAGGGGATGCAGGGAGAACTGTTGCAGCCTTGCACGACGCGATGGGGCTAACGACCTTCACCTTCCCCTGGGGCTTGTAGGAGGAGAGTTCTCTGCAATCAACAAGTCTAACAGCGACTCAATCGCGGCACGAGACGGTGACGCACTTTGCTGGTTGCAGTCTCATACTCGCCGCTCGACTGGTACGTCCGGTCGGGGGTAGGCTGCGACCAAGCTTGGCTGCTGGAACTCGGAATCTGACTACTCGGTGCAAGGGCCGCCCGAGAACAGGCCGTGGCTTGTCTTCCTCATGTTCAGCTCTTGTTCAGCGCCGTCCTCGGAAAAGCCCAGAGGCCTTCTCTGCCCTAAGACGACGGCGGTCCTAGGGCGCTCTTTTCCACATTGCAATGCCCTCGGCAGGACGCTGCTGGAATCTTCAGCCGCAAAGACCTGAGCGTCCAGCAACTTTGGGTCTGGCTCCGGGGTCGGTCGACGGCCTTGGGTGCCGGAAGGGAAGTCTGGAAATGACGCCAAGTGAGGGTCTCCTTGGCTTTCTGGCATGTCGTGGGATGCACGTTCCGAAAGTTTTCCCCGCAGGAGTTCGAGGTCGCCTGGGCTGCAGCAAAGCTCCAAAGCGAGGGCCCACCACCATCTCTATGCAAATGCAGAGCTTGACTCGAAGAGACCCTTGGGGTTGTTGCCAAAGGTGCAAACATGCTGGAACGTTCGGAGGAGCCGTCGGTTGGCGTCTCGTTTACGACGGTTTCAGAAGACGTCTCCTCCAGGGCTTCCAAGGAGTCGCTCTGCGATGCAGCTTGTCCTTCTAAACTGGTGACGTCAAAAGGCTCCGAGTCACCATAGAGATCAAAGCCAGGGGTGTCGGGTGACTTGGTCGAAACGCTTCCTTCCAAAGGCAGTCCAGGGACAAAGGTCTCTGTGCTGTGATCACGAGCAGCCCCTTGAAACTCTGGAGTTTTGCCGCGCGAGACGTCATCGACGCTGCCAGACAATGACGGGACGAAAGGCTGTGTGGTGCCCAATTCGTTGGAGCTGTCTCGCAGGCGCGGAGACTCGTCGCAAAGCGCATCATAATCAGTTTCTGGCACAACCTGCGAACTGCAAGTCGAAGTGGCGGGCGAGTTCTGTTCATCCCCGTCGGCGGCTGCGCGAGGCGTTGGCACCGCTGAGCCAGAAGTGCCCGGGATGTCCCACGACTCCGGGGGCGGGCACGCCTGATTTTTGTCGTGGGGGCGAGCGAGCGTACTACCAGCGGCCTTTCTGGCCTTTGCGCGAAGCATTCGCGGTTCCATGTTCGCTGGAGACTCGAACAGGTGCCTCATCGGGTAGATTTTCTTCCGGTAGCGCTCCTTGAGGGCCTGCCAGGTGTGCTTACCGGCCAGGCCGGACCTTTCCAGGCGCTTGTAGACTTCGTTGCCTCCTATGGGCCCGGGTTCTTTGGCCATGAACTTGGCGATGCTGATGTCTTCGCCCAGGGAGAAGTCTTCTTCCTCACCCGTATCGACCGCAGGCCTCCGACCCGGTGCGCGGTCTCCCCTTCGTCGTCGATGTCCTCGACGCCCTTCTCGGAGAGGAACTCTGCGCTTCGACAGCGAAGCTCCTGAGCGGAGTAGCAGGTCGCGTTTGGAGCACTCCCTGACAAACTCGGTCGAGAAGACTGGGTCGCGGCCGTCCACGGCTACCGTGGCGCCGGCGGGCACCAGTCTGATGGCTCGCGGGTTCACGCCAGGCTGCACGAGCATCCCACCACCGTACTCGATCATCTCTCGAATCTCTTTCCGCTCCGCGCACGGAATGAGCGAGAAGCACATGGGACCGCCGTCGCAACGGGTGAAGAGATTTCGGCTATGCGTGACGACGTTGGCCATCGCTCGGGGAAGACTTCGAACCGCTTGTCAGCTGCCGCCGTTTGCTGAGACGCGCTGAGACGCGCCAGTCATCGAATTCAGAGGGCAGCTGCGTGAATGTGTAGAAACACAGCTGAAACAGCATCTCTATTGGTAACCACAAGAACCACACACTGCACCGATGTCGTGTCGTCTGGCCTACGGAGTATTTCCCGCCATCAAATCTGCGCCCACTCACCGCAGCACAACAAAACCAGAACCGGTTGAACCAACGCGAAACCGACGGAAACTGACGAAACCAACGAAACCGACGAAACCTGTGGACGAAACCACGAAACATAATTCTTTTTCGTTCTTCCAACCGAGTCGCACACCCCGTGGCTCGAGCCACCAGACGTCGCTTATTTCCATAACATTTCGAATCTCGCGTTCTCTCGTTGAGGCGCGAGAGTATCCAAAGTTTGATGTGTGTTGTGGTGTAAGTGTATGCTTGTGTGTTTGTTTATATAAAGTTTCAAGAATGAGCTGTTTTATTCAAGTTGCAGAGGATGAAAGTGAAGAACCCATTGAACTTCCGTGCGAAGACGATGGCACCCTGTTACTGACAACGTTATCGGCGCAGTTCCCGGCCACATGCGGGCTCAAATACAGAAACCCGGACTCCGGGACGATGCGTGGAGTGCGCCTCGTCGACGGACGATTCCATCCTCCCGACAACGGCTGGGGAAATGTTGTGTATTACTGTGTGTTCCCCAAAGGTGAGTCGCCACGCACGCGGACCCGACCGATCCCCAGGGCGTCACAGCGCCCGCAGTGTCGCGGGAACACAGCGGGCACCGCTAGGCCTAATCTGCCAAGTGTCCAGCGCTCTGGCGATCCGTGACTCGTCGTCCTTTCGTATTTCGAAGCATGATTGTGCCGACCTCCGTCTCCGACGCGTTCCCGAAGTCCCGCCGTAATACCACTCCCCGTCTCCACCTTTAAAACCGCTGAACCCGGCAGCGTGGGACGTCTGACGTCAACGTGTTTATAAACTCTACCCCGTGCTCGCTTGCCTTGTATCTTACGATTGCAAATGCTTTTGAACAGGGGCACCCCCGCCTCCTAATCTTCTGTGGCCGAACCGCTTCTCGTCCGATTTCCAATATAGAAACAGTCTTGGCCAGACCTAAACGTCATACCGTCCCTTGAAAGCTCCCGAACACGTTCGGGAAATGTGGTCAACGAGCTAACGGGAGCACACTTTTCGTGTCGCTTTTGAATGGACGTCTTTTGGAAGTCGTGGTGTTAGGTTCGGGCAGCTGGTTCGGCAGATAAAACCTGTCCAAGAGAGAAAAACAGAACGAAAGGACGTTCGGGCTGTGTAGATCTCGTCTCAAATGCCCTTGGTTGTGGCGAGCCAGCCGGAAGCCGAGATTTTTGCGAAGGCGGGTTCATGCTTTTCTTCTTTCGTGTTTTTGTTTTCTTTGGCGGGTGGTCCGTCCGCGTCGGAAAGATGCTGCCTGGCTTCCCTTCCTCGAGCCGAGCTGACACAGTTTCAATCGAGACCGCGTTCGCTGAACTCTCTCTCCTCGTTGGGTCGCCCTGCTCGGTTCCCGTCGGCGGAGAGAACGTCGGAGCAGACAGCGGCGGCAGCGCCGCCAGCCCATTTGCACTAATTGCAACGCGTTATTGCAACCAAGCCGACGCGTACTACCCTACCCTCTTGCTCGGCGAAAGCCCGCCCTTGTTAATCCCACGTTCGTTGGAAAGCAGTCGAACTCAGGTTCCTTTTATAAAAGGAATGGGAGCACCGCGAGCCATGCAGTCCTCACAGTTGCTCTTTTTATTTTTGTTATTATTTTCCCCACTGCCTCCGCGGCAACGAGGAAAATCCGCGTAACACGCTATTCGTAGACACTAGATTTGGTGCTGGTTTTCCCTTTTATTTGTATGTCCATGTCTGGTTACACCTCAAGCTTTCACAGCGTTTCGGTGGTCTTGATGTCACTGAATTGTGAAGTTCCAGAGTTATTCCTTGGCTTGCAGAACAGCTGGTGGAGCTATCAGGGTCCGTCAATCTGCAATTTTGATGCCTCTTTTTTTATTCCCTCAAAAATATGGTGGGAGAGATTCAGATGTGCACATTGTTATAATTGAGGGCAGCTTTCTTTTATGGAGCAGCATGATCGAGATGCTGTAATTGAGTATGCAGTTATAGAACACATTGGTTTTTATTGTTTTTTGTTGCATCGGCACTGGTGACCCAACTTTATTAGGTGTCCTCGGTTGTGGAAATGTTTGTGGCTGCACAACAGATGTATAGGAAAAAATGTCTTGGAATAAAAGGCCCCGGAAAAAATTGCCCCAAGTGGAAACTAGGAAAAAAGGGTCCCAAGTGGTAAAGAAAAAAATATTTGCCATGGAAACCATTTTGAATTGGGAAATAATAATCTCGCCAAGTTCTCACCAAACTGTAATCATTTTATAGTTTGCCAGTTTTCTTCCTCTTCTGTCCTTTTCTTTTAGAGCACAGCTCTTAGGCACCTATTTCCGGCTTAAGCGTCGGCGCCGTCGGCTTAATTGCACGCGTTGCATTATGGGAATATTGCAAGCAGGCGTAACTGCGCGTTCCATTATGGGAAAACTTCCCCGTTAAATTTAGCGTGAATATTTTTGCTAAATTTCACCGCCAAATCTAGCAGGGAAATTTTCATGCTAAATTTAGCGGTAACATTTCCCCACTAAATTTAGCATAAAAAATTCCCCATTAAATTTCGCAAAAAAAATTTTCCCACTAAGTTTAGTGGGAAGAATCCCCGCTAAATTTAGCAGGAAAATGTTACTGCTAAATTTAGCGTAAAATTTTCCCGCCAAACTTAACAAAAAAATTTCCCAATAAATTTAGCTGAACTTGTTTCACTAAATGGGAGGAGGAGGAGGGCAAAACCTCTTCTCCTCCTCGAGAGCTGCGCTCTATTCGGCATTACAGAAAATCTTAAACGTCTCATTTTTAATTTGAAATAAAAAGAAACTAGGAGATACACTTCAACACACTGATGTGAGCATTCTAAGTACATGCAGGAACATTAGGATCGAATTGCATGGCCGACTGCACGCAGGAAGTCAACTGAGAGGGCATTGGTCTTCAACACGCGCTGACTTGCTCCTCTTTTTGGGAGGAGTATTGACTGGGTCCTCGGCCATCTTTATGGTTATGGTCGGTTCGTCTGAGCACGGGGCTCGATTGCCTTCCACACTGTTTGATGGCTATGGCT
>JAZHYW010049564.1:0-38840 GCA_037355805.1 Ixodes ricinus | reverse complement strand
GTTCGTTTTCTGAACGTTTCATAATAAATTACATTTGAGCTTTTCCAGTGTGATTGCCTGTTTCTTGAATGCACCTAAATATCAGTTAATTTGCTGAAGAATTAATTCCCGCTTACACAATTGTGTTTGCTTCGGTCCGATGTTTTCTGATTTCTTATGACTGTGAGAAAATACTCTGGTACGCTGACACTATCTTAGTGAACCCTGGAATGGCATATCACTAGAGCGAAGGTTTTGCGGTATTTGTCGATGTCGAATCTAGTACGTACTATGTATAATAAATACTCGTTTAGACCATTGTCGAAAGCATTCCAGGCCAAGAAAGATCGATGCTCGAAAGTAATAAGGGAAATATGCGGCCATCTGAAATTGTTCCACGGCTCGATAGCTGGCGCCATTGACTTATCTAGTCCAGAGAGTTCCTGTATAGGAACTCTAGTTACGCGTCTGTTTTCCACGTGCCGCGCCGTTCTTCGTCGACATCCGATCACATGAGGAGCCGGATCAAGTGCCGTGCAGGAAAGTAGACGTTGCACGCGCCCCGGCGTACGTTCCCCTGCTTTTGAGTCCGCCGCGCGCCTCGAACGCGCGGCGCCGCTATTCGCCGAATTCAGTCACGTGACGAGCGGGATCAACATGCCGTGCAGGAAAGACGGCGCTACGGAGATGAACGCGCAACTCTGGCTCCCGCAGGGAGCCTATACAGGAACTCTACTCAAGTCGTAAGAGGTCTTAGAAGGTTTTTGGCGAACACGGTTGTGAGTAATAGCAAGTGTGTGCACCAGCCTTTACTAAAGACCCGAAGGAAGTCTTTAGCTTGACAGAGGCATTTTTGAGCCATAAACCGTTTTAATACTTCATCAAGACTCCATAGGAATAGTTTCAGAGCCAGATTTATTCGAATTATTGCCGTATACTGTGCCTGAGCCAAGACTACGTGCCTAACCCGTCCTACCTTATGGTAGAAAGACAATTGAACTTTCCGATCTTTGAAATGAACCCCAGGATTCTGGGACAAATGCAGCCAGCTGCAAACCTGTGCCATTTGTCGGCCGTCGCATGAGCGCCCAATGTTGACTGAATGGACAAAAATATTTAATTTTATTGTTTAATAAGAACCATAGGTATTATTGCTCTTTGAAAACCCGGAAACTGGTAGAAGGACCCGCATATCTGCCAAACTTAGGAGTAAGTATACCAATATATTTACTTCCTGTAACAATATTCAAGATCCCATAGACCACATGGTAAAATTGAGCGCAGACGTCGAGCTCCAGGGAAGAATATGATAACACTTAGAAATCAAAACAATAACTGCTATTGCTTGAGATGTACTATTCATAGCTCATTTTCAGAAAGCATTCTCAAACTTTCATGTATTGTCGAGTTTGAGACAGTTGAAGTTCATTATAAAACAATTTGCGATCGCGAACGAAAACGTGTCACCCAGGCAAAGATTTCGGGCTCAAAGCCTTGCACAACGCTCAATCCTTTTATGAGATAGAATATGTACTCCAGAGAAGCGGTGTTTTGAATATAAGCTAATGCTGCTGGCGGATTCTGATCGTAAAAATACGCTTTTGTTTGGCTCCTTAGCCTTCTGGGAAGAAGCGTCTCGCGCAGGAAGCCACTGTACCTGTTGAGAAGATCCAGATGTTACCTTTTCTGCAGCTGGAAATTGGCGATGTGCGCGATTGGAACCGTCGCTGTGGGCGACCTTTCACGATTGGCGGGACACTGACGATGACGTCTGCAAAGAATTTCTCATCGACAATAATAAGAGTAACGTAAGAACTTACATTTTTCGGTGTTGGTAGTGTTGGCTGCAGAGCACAAGGACTTCAAGCTTCCATCATGATCATTACAAATACCATCGATCTTGTTGTTCGCAAGGTAATGACGCTACGAGAGGGAACCATAGGAGGGCGCCACCTAAACGTCTCGCCGCTAATGTCATGCATTGTAATCCGAGATAGCATTTTGATACTTGGTATATTCATTTTCTTGTAATTAAAAAAAAAGGTTTTTGTAATATATCATTTTGAGTTCTAGAAACAAAGACCCGCAGACTTTTACGCAGCTGCACTTTCCACAGGGAGCCACAATTATCAATTGAGAATATTAAAATGCCGCCTGTTTTGTAGACTAATAGGTGCAGCGCTCTAATCCCAAAGAACATTTTTCTATCTGACACATTCTTTTTCTGCGATTTTGGAACATAGTTCCCCTTGTCGGATTATGTAATTTTGAGCTTTAGTGACAGACTCGCAGACTTTTGGAGCAGGCGCGCTTTTCACAGAAAGCCAGAATTATCAATTTAGAACATATAAATTATGTTTGTTTCGTAGCCTGGTAGGTGCTATACTGTAGTTCGAAAGAGCATTTTGGTGCCAGGCACATTCTTTTTTCTGTGAGCTTTTCTTGAAAATGGTTCCTCGTGTCCGAACGTTTAATGTTGAGCGACTAAGAGCCGCAGACGTTTTGGGCGGATGCGCCTTTCAGAGGGAGCCACAATTAGCAGTTGTGAAGATGCAGATGCTGCCTATTCAGTAGCTGCGTATGTGTTGTAATGTGATCCAAAGAACATTTTAATGTCAAAAAATATTTTTCTGTGATTTTTAAAAAAATGTTTTTTTTGTGTCGGAACAAGTGATTTTGCACCCTGGAAACTAATGGCAAATTCCACGGTCCTTTGGAGTGCGCCGGGATCGACTTTTCTGGAGCGAGCCTATTTCACTGGGCGATCGGGATCGAGACGAATGTGTTCCACTGGTCCTTTTGGATTAGCTCCCGCTCCAGATCTCGATCTGGATCCGAGAAAAGTCGCTCCGACGATTTCGGCGGATTCAACCGGAAACCAGCCGGGCCAGCCCTCGGCGCACACACGTGACTTCCTTTCTCGCGGGGAATCTCGCCTGATCTCGCCCATCTCGTAATGGCCGCTTGGCTCGACAGCCGGTTCGTTTTCCAGGAAGGAGAAGAGAAGGTTTTGCCGCGCTACGGGCAGTCCGGCAATCTTTGCTAGAAGCTCCTGAGCCATTCCTGCCGCTCCTGCGTCGAACACGTGTTAGCGCCGTGATTGCGAAAACGTCTTCGAAACGACCGCAGCGGCCGCGGAAAGGGGATTCCCGGGCAGGTGAATGCCGGGAAGACATTCGCCGATCCCGGAGCAGTGGTCATATTCCACCTGGGCATCACGTAGGCTGCGCGACCCTGTTCGGATCGTGTGCTCCATTCCGGATCTGGTCAACTGATCCCGGCGCGCTCCGAAACGCCCAGTGAAATTCGCCATAAGATCCGCAGACTTTTGGGGCAGGTACGCTTTTCACAGGAAGCCGCAATTATCAGTTGAGAAGATAGAGATGCTGTCTATTCTGTAGCTGGGTATGTGTTGCCCTGTGTTCCGAGGTAAGATTTTATTGCATGGAAAATTCTTCTTTTTATTTTTTTCTGAATGGTTATTCGTCTCGAAAAATGTAATTTTACGCTCCGGAGAATAAAACACTCAGACATATTGGGCAGGTGCGCCTTTCAGAGAAAGTCACACTAATCAGTTGTGAAGAAACATATACTGCCCATTCCGTACCTGGGTATGTGTTGTCCTGTGATCTGAGAGAGCATTCTGATGCATGGAAAAACATCGTCTTTTTATTGTTTTGAAAACAGCCTCTCGTATCGAAACACGTTATTTTGCGCTCTGGAGACTAACCCACATATTCATATATGCGACTTCATCTGAAGCCAAACTTCTACTTGTCCAAGTCCGCCTCAACACCAATTTTCGCTTAAAAACGCCCAAGCTGGCTTTTACGTTTCATAAACGCTCCCGCGAACTTCCTTCGTTAAGTTCCCTCCAAGTCGAGAGCGCTCGCGGTGCTTCCCTACTGGAAGCGAGATTAGGCTGCAAGTTTTTTCCTCAAAAATTAAAGACGCTTACAAATATCTGTAACACGAAATTAGAGCGCAGCTCTTGAGGAGGAGGGGGGAGGGTATGGAGGTGAGGGTGTGCCCCTCCTCTTCTTCCGTACCTTCTTCACCTCAACTCCTCCTTCACTCCTCCTCCTCTCCTTCTCCCCTCCTGCTCCTCCTCTCCCTATCTTCTCTCCTCCTCCTCCCCTCTTCCTCCTCCTCCATCCCTCCTCTCCTACTCCTCCTCCTTATTTTTTCTTCCCACTCCTCCCCTCCTCCTCCTCATCCGTACGTTCCCCCTTCCTCCTCCTCACGTTACGTTCTATTTTCCTGCTAAAGCTAGCGGAGAAACTGAATGTTTTCACAGGTGACGTGACACCAAGTCATGTGACGTCATTTTCCCCGCTAAATTTAGTGGGGAAACTGAATTGATGTTAAGGCCACGTGACGACAATTATCCCTCTAAATTTAGCGGGGAATTGAATTGCTGTTGAGGCCACGTGGTGTCAATTTTCCCACTAAATCTACCGGATAAACTGAATTTGTTAATAGGCGACGTGCACAAAGTCATGTGACGTCATTTTCCCCGCAAAATTTAGCGGGGAATCGAACCGGTGTTGAGGTCACGTGACCTCAATTTCCCCGCGAAATTTAGCGCGGTTACGCCGACGCGACGCGACAACGCGAAACCCGTAAACGGGCGCCTAAGACCTGCGCTGTAAACGTGTTTCAGACTTAAAGAAGAAGTGGCTTCTTTAAATTTTCTTCGTTGCATGTCTTAACGAAACGCAAATCGTGAAAGATGCTGATTCGGAGGTTTCAAAAATAACGCTGTACGCGTTTTCTAGACAAATATGGTTTTCCGTCTGGCAACCTTGGCTCATTTGAGCGATGGCTCATGGCAACGTTACTAGAACCCTCAGTTGGGAAACTCACCGTTGAAACCCGGGCCGCTGGCGTCCATCGAGACCGAGCTAAATACGACAACAGCGCCACTCTTTATCATTCGTCTTTACCGTAGTCACCTTGAGCTTTTAGAAAGCATGTTTTTGCGTACAAAGCAACGGAAATAACTTTTTTTTTTAGAGCGCAGCTCTTAGGCGCCTGTTCCCGGCTTGAGCGGCGTCGGCGTCGCCGTCGGTATCACCGTCGCCGTCGGCTTAACCGCGCGTTGCATGCAACTCAGGTTGCATGCAACCCGTGTTGCCTGCAACCCGTCGGCGTCAACGTAGCCACGCGTTGCATGCAACACGGGTTGCATGCAACCTGAGTTGCACGCAATTCACCGGAGTCACTGGGTTGCATGCAACCCGGCGACACCCCGAGGTCACGTGACCCCCCCTCCGAGGTCACGTGACCCTCACTAGGTCACGTGACGCCCCGAGGTCACTTGACCGCCCTGAGGCCATGTGACCCCCCAGGTCACGTGACTCCCCCAGGTCATGTGACCACCCCTCGAGGTCACGTGACCCCCGTGAGCGGGGGAGGAGAAAGGAGGGCTATACCCTCCGCTCAGTACCCTTCCCTCCTCCTCCTCAAGAACTGCGCTCCAATTCGGCGTTACAGAAGTTGTAAGCGGCTTTCATTTTTTATAATAAGTTATTGGCGTTTAACGCAAAATGAGGGGCGTGTGATGTTTCATAAAATATTTACGTTGCAAGGTTTTGCAGCACAATTAAAACTGTTTTTATACAAGCATGCCTCAGCGGTGATTTCAGGTAGCGCGTCCCAACCTAGGCGCATATTAACTTCAGTAGTAATTCGCGGCGCGTCCGCTTGGGAGGCGGGGTTAGCACCCTGAAACCTCTTCCACCGTATCTCTTTCGGTGCCAAAATGGCCGATTAAAGCCAAAATAGAAGTCACGTGCAGTTCCTCGAGTGGCCGCTGCGGGAGAAATGGCGGCGTTGTGATCGCCATTAGCTCGGTTCTCGAGTATGGATCGCGGCGCCACTTTTTGAGTGCAGTCTCTATGGCAGTTTCCCAACTGAGGGGTTCAGTAACGTTGGCTCATGGCCAAGGCGTTTTAATTGGCAGGATGTGGCGTCCCTATGTCCAATGCACAGAGCTGGGTGTAACGGAAGTAGGCGCAGCTAAGAACTCTTCTCAGCCAATGGGGAGCTCGTCAATGGGTGCTGCCATTGATTTTTGGGGCAAACAACCCACGTTGCCATGGCATTTCCGCGGCAACGCGATCTTTTGCCCCATAATTTCATGGCGACGCCCACTGAATCGGTGGCGCAGAGGCGAGATTTGGAGCCCAACACTTGCCTAACCAGTGGGGAAGTCGGTGTGTATCGGACGCTCTCGCCACCGCGCAAGGGTGGTCGTCTAGAGCGAGTCGTCATGGCGCGGTCAGGCTAGGCTTTGGAAAGCAAGCTTGTCAATCGTCGGACGCGCGAATGGTGAGATTGGAACCGCGGGTTGAGAAAGTCGTACAAGCCCTGCTTCCAGGAGGTGTTGGTTTCCGTCCGCCGCGATGACAATGCGGGCTCGCATTGGAACTTCGTTTGGTGCGCCGATCGTATCGAAAGCTAGCTGCGACAGCAAGCAGACGAAGCAGACCGCAGGCACGAAGCAGACGTAGCCTAAGCATAACGCAGTCGATTTAGCAGCGAGCAGGCGATGGGAGCTTGGTTGGATTTAGGTTGAATGAAAGCCCGTTGGTGCGCAAAGCAGTCTGAGATTGGGTTCTTTTTTCGGCGTCGCTGGGCATGACGCCATGCCGGGTCTTGTCCAATTTAAACGTACTTGCTCATGGCGCTTCTTTTCTTTTAGTTTCGCTCGTCGGCGTCCCTCGCTTTTGGCCACATACGACGTCATTTGAGCTTCGACGTCGCCTTCATTATGAAACGTCGGGAGAAGCTTAAACTACGATTCACCGAAGACGAGAAACAAATGCTTATCTAGAATCAACCAGCATGAAAAGGTATTCGATTCAGCGCCCGAGTGCGGCGCTGCGTCACAAGCCTCAACGGGAAAGTTTAAAATCCACAAAGGATCTTCTCACGAGACTCTAATAACGTAAAGAGCGTTTAGAACTCCCGATGCAGAAGGAAAATTACAACATATTGAAGCGGTGCTCAAAGCAGGTAAGTATTCTGCAGTATTTTTTTTATTGCAAACGATGCGGCTTTGGCTAAGTGCTCTCTCGGATATGTAAACTTTAAACTATGCGGCCCGGCCTAAGCGCTCTTTTGGCTCTTTTAAATATTAATCTGTGTTGCTTCGATCTTTCTACAAAGGCTTGTTTTAATGGGCGCCCCTACATAAAGCGTTGCGCGCGATGCCTATGCTGTCGGTGATCGAAACCAGAAAGTCGCTACCGGGCATTATAGATTTGCCATCTATGTTTACCTCGTCAAGCTTTCGCGGGCAGAAACATAAGCTCAGAACATGTTGTTCATGAGGAAGTGGAACTGTGAGTGATGTTCGGTGCGCGGAGGCAGTTTTGTTGACCATCTGTAACCCCAAGAACTATCTTTGAATATTTTTTTCCAAATTTGTATTTGATCATTTTGGCTGTTCTTAATTATTTCGACGCTGTCACTCTTTCATTTCTCACCTTCATGGTGAGTTCATTTCATATGTTTCTTTGGAACTCTCCTCCCTAAAGAAGCAGTCCAGGAGCAGGAGTAGCACCTTAGAGAATATTCGTTTTGCGGTTGCATGTTGTATATTTTAAATGAGTGCCTACACAAAACGTTTTTTTTTAGGAATGAAACTGCTTCTCTAACCAGTGAATGCCGTCTGGGCAGGACATGATTTACAGGCAAATAAATTAGCCCGGTTATATTGTGGCAGAGAAATATATGTGCCCTCTGTCCACAGGGAGTCAGTAGTCGTTGCTGCAGCCAATGGTGGACTGGTGGGAAAAGGAACCATGTCATGAGCGGGAGGAAGACAAAGCGACAAGGATATGAGTAAAGCGGTAAGCTGTTGGATGCAGCTGCATAATATGGTGTAAACAATTGAAAGACGTTTACAAATCTCTGCAATGCGAAATTAGACAGCAGCTCTTAAGGTATTTTGATTTTGCGATATACTGTGACGGGAGAGTACGCAGGAGGAGGATGGTAGGCTAGAGAGTCGGAGGAGAGTGTACGAATAAGGAGGAGGAGGAGGAGGAGAGGAGGGTCTTAGTATAGATGGGGAAGCCGAGGATTGTAAAAAAGCAGTCTTCTCATAACCCAGATTTTTTTTAAAGAAAACTGGAGCTTTTCAAGGTCACTGACTCGATGACGATTTTTTAGCTACTTTAGTATGCATTCTCTCAACCTAAGATAGACCATTACCTCAGCTATGGGCAGCCAGGTCAAATCACAACCGAGTTCGAAAACCATTTGGCAGAATCGCATGGCAAAAGACGGCTTGAAAAAATTTCGCTGATTATGTAGGGTGTTCCTATTAACAAGGCCCATATTAAAGCGACATGATTGTATATTTGATTTTATCACGGACGGTATTACTCTGTTCTTGCTTCTGCGGCAATATAATAAGAGTGGTCAAGTAAGACAAAAGGCACAGAAAAACCTTTTTTGTGATGTTTTATGTGACTTTAATAGATAACAAAATCTTTGAAGCGAATATGCGGATATGATAATTTATGAAGAATCAGACTCTACAATAGCAAACAGAGACGTTCATAAGGCGGAATGTACGCGTAATACACAAAAAGGATAAATACGTTCCGAACTCCACTACCAGTCACTTCTGATGATGCTTTATAATTATTTAATCTTAATATTGCCCAACAAGTTAATCAATATTGTGCTGAGTATTTGCCGCTTTTTGTAGCGAAAAATTCCGTAAATTGTTGTGCTCGTTCACTGGCGCATATATGTACAAAGGGTAGCGATGTATACTGTTATGCATCTGCGTAGTGAAACACGGATATGGACGTCTTCCCACACGGAAGAAATAACTGTCTACTTCAACTCATTTTTGTTTTATTACTTAGCGGCTGCGACACCTTACAAAGACATATTCCCACAGATTCTGTTTTCACGTTTCTGTAACTCTGCCTGCGAATAAACACATGAGCCCATTCGCCTGCACACGTGCACGCGGGGGCTGATGAATGAGTTTCTGCGTGCACGTGTTGCCTCTTCATAGACCGGAACCACCGCCAAACATAACTTTCTAGATAATTTTCAATAAAAGTATATCACTAGGCATTTGTTTTGCATGCGTGAAACAATCAAGCATCTCAAACATTTAGCGATACCCCGAGAATCCAGACACCAGACGCCTACGTTCAAGGTCCTCTTCTTGTGATAAATTAAAGCGTACAATGTGTACTCTTGATAGTTGTTCCTTGAATGAAGCGATACTCTTGTTAATCGGGCTGATAAACCTGGCGATCCTCCAGTGCTTTCCGTACTCGATCTGCTCTTCCTCGGCGCGCACAGGCGGTTGAGCTCCTCCTCATCTAACTTTCTTCTCCGGTTCCCTCTGGTCACATGACCTCCCCGTCAACCAATCAACGTCGACTACCTCACCCCTTCTCTCCAACCAGTCGACGAAGCAGTGTCAAGCTTCGCAGCCACCTTCTTATCTCGGATTTACAAAAGACTGAACTCCTAGCCAAAGAACGTTTCGGGTTAGAATGTGTGACAGTGTCAATTAGTTTTCTGCCGGATGCAGAGCAGATGCCCCGCTGTGCTTTCCTACCAAATAGCACTTCAATTCGCGGTTATGTGTCGTGACATAACTCCACTTCCAGATGCCGCAGCATGCGGACGCGGAATGTCGAGCTCCTTCGGAGCTGCAATACCGGCCCCGTCAACCCGCGGTGGTAAGATTCCTTCTGTCGAAACGAATTACGCCTCTTTATCTGCCACCGCTGGCAACAAGATATATTGTTATACATTTTGTAAGTTTACACGGCGACGCTAAAGGGCGTCCATATCGTGTTGAGGACTTCCGCGATGCACTGAGCAGTATTGGGCTGCCAGCCGACGTGGTTTGGCTGGGCTCTTACCAAATGAATCACGTGTGGCTAAGGACGTTCCAAGGCAACGAGAGCGAGAAGCTGGTTGAAGCCAGGGAACATCCGGTGAAGGAGCTGCGTTACCTCGTCATTGACCCCAACGGTCAGAACGTGCGTTTGAATATTCATTGGTTGACTCACCATGTGCTGGACGATGAAGTGCGTATCACCTTGGCTCAGCACGGAAAAGTTTTTGAGCTGACGAGAGAAAAGTATCGCGTCCAAGGATGCCAGTCCATGGAGCCGAACACGCGGGCCGTTGTCGTCACTCTAAAGGCATGCGTCACCATGGAAGACTTACTGCACCAGGTGCGAATAGCTGGAAGGATGACGCTTGTGGTTGCGCCAGGCGACGAGCCTTTTTGCCTCAGGTGCCGTTGTACTGGCAATATTCGTCGGGAGTGCCGGGTACCCCACTGCAACCGATAACGCCACTTTGGTCATCAGGCCGACCAGTGTGTGAGGATATACGCGGCCATTGCTGGGCCCGTGGGAGGAGGGGAAACAGCCGAGTTTCTCATGGAGGAAGCGGACGCCATGGACGCGGAAGCCACTGGGGAAGAGGACCTTGGAATGACACCAAAAGCGATCGACCAACCAAGTTAAGCAAGCAACTTCCGGTGACGTCCACCAGAGTCTGCCTGAAGCTATGAATCTAACTGTCGGCACACCTGACGGAGATGATTTTGCGAGCGATGAACCACTTGGGTCAGATGTATCACCGGCCTGCACGGCCTTCGAGGAAAGACGTACACCCCCATGGCCAACGCTGGAGCCCAGGCCGCTGAAAGGTCATGGGAGACAGAGCAAGAGGCGGAAGGCGCTCCCGTAGCGCCTAGCGATGTCGAGCCGTAAGCATGCTGTCATGATTTGGGAAAAGAAAAGAAAGAAAGAGAAGTGAATTAAAAAGAAGTGGTATCGCGGGTGCGACAGAAATTCGAAGCTGAACCAAGAGCCGCGACGGTAGGCTGTCCGAACGGTGCGCTACCCGGCTCCGTCCCGGCGTCAGTGTGGTCAACGTAACCGGCTTCGTCCCGGCTTCAACGCGCTGAAAATCAACGTACCTGGCCCCGTCCAGGCGGCTGGGAAGCTGAACATCAACGTAACCGGCTTCGTCCCGGCTTCAGCATGGTGACCATCAGCGCAACCGGCTCCGTCCCGGGATCAAGGCACCCGGACCCGAGATAACCAACCCCCTCCCGACATCGCGGCACGCACTACTTCACCAACGATCAAGGGGCGAACATTCAAGGGCACCTGCGACCCGAGCTACGACCACAGGGGTGACTATACTGCCTACTGAACGTGCTTGGACGGTTGAATGGTTACTTTTCTTTTGCTTTTCTAACGTTGCTTTTTTTAAATATTTACTTCCTGACTTGAATACATTTTTTTACTCATGCATTTGTCTCAGTCTCCCGATCCTTCCTCTTACCATCCCGGACGAACCTGACACTTGCCATAAGGGGAACAGTGTCAAAGCTTGCCTCCAGTACCCCTGGTGAATGGGGGTCATGGTAGTAAGCCAAGGACTTCATACTGGGTGAAGACGGCCTGGTTTGTTCGAATTGTGTGGTGCTGCAAGGATGGCACAGCTCGTAGATTCAGTTAAATTTGGGACTCTGAACGTTCGTGGCACGTCCACGAGCCGCAAAGAGCTAGTTCTGAGAGTTCTGGAGGTTAACGAGCTGGACATCTACCCATTACAGGAAACACAAGTAGATAGTAAGGAAGAAGCCGACAAGCTAGTGCAGCCTTTTCAAACCAGTTTCGATGTTTGTGTCAGTCACGCACGCTAGTGGCACAACAGGCGGGTGGCTATTATTCATTACAAGTGTTTTAGATCTACATAAATATGCAATAACTGTTGATAATGATGATAGACTTATCGTGTGTGATATTTCAATGTTTGAAATGAGTTGTAGGGTGCTCTGTGTTTACGGTCCAACTAAGGTAAAAGCGAGGAAAAAGCTTTTTATGTAATTTGCCAATTTCTTGTTTGTTTACGCAAAATAGTACTGTTAGGTGATTTTAACTGCTTTTATGAGCCCAATGATACGTCAAGTATCAATATTTAAAGGAATATTTTTGCACTGTGCTAAAAGACATGATTAAAGAGCATTACCTTGATGATGTTACCACTTACTAAACCAAAATTGAAACGCTGCGTTACACGCACTTCTGCTCGTCTAGTAACGCTAGACTTGATAGAGCATATGTAGCAGTCGAATTTTTGAGCGGTATAAACAATTATAAGGTTCCACCAATAAGTAAAGTGATCATCCATTGGTGACATTCACTCTGGGCAAAGCTAAAGCAGAAAAAAATCGCTTCAATTAGGATTTATGGAAATCATACATTAAGCTCCTGTACGATGAAACTTACTAAGAAATTAGAAACGTTATTGAAGGAGATGTCATCTAGCTGTCTTACAAGCTAATTTGAGTCATGGGAAACGATAAAGCAAGAAAGAAAGTTAGCAGCATTAGACTGATCAAATACTCTAAAATACTTAAGCGATGCTTAGGAGAAACTGCTGCAAGCTGTTTCGAATGCCATCGAACGAAGCAGGTATTTTTTATTCTTTTATAGTTCTCCGTAAGACATTTCAAAAGAACGGGTATGTCATCATTACAAAAAAACATGCTCAGTTGTTTCAGTTTTTTTTTTGCAAAAAAAAACAATATTTGTTTTATGGTTCACAAATTCCTTTGTCTTTTAACGACGTTTTCACAAACAGCGTATTTGTGTGAATTAAAAAAAAAAGGTTTTCACCACTGGCGGGACGTACATTAAAAAAAAACGGCTTAGAACGTCTCGCTTACTGCATTTGCAGCACTTAAGTCGGTACAAAGACACCGGGAGCGTGATACAGGCCATGATGGTGTCCCTTTTACGCTGTACGATTGGTTTCAGCAGCTCTTAGCGTAGGCTGCCTCCGGGGTTAATGTGAAGGCCCTCTAAGTAATACGAAGTACAGAAACACGAATCAAATTTTAAGTGCACTTTTTTTAGATTTTTGGGAAGAGTATCTAACGAGCAACGTAAATACATTACCATTACTTAAGATAAGTAACGTAAGTACGTTACCCGTTACTGTTTTCGAAATGTAACGAGTACATTACTACGTTACTAAATAAGTAATGCGTTACAGGTAACGCCGTTACGTCAACGTGCTACTGCCAGAACTGTTTAGAAGTACACCGTGAGGAACGGCACTAATTACGCATATACATGTGACACAACATTAACATTAGAAGTGAATGTAATGGCACGAACGAGCTGGTTTAAATGGCACATTTCATAAACCCCGAGGCTGCAGATAAGAACGACACAGACATTAAAATGTCTTGAAATAAAAGAAGCCTTTTAATGTCTGTCTCGTTTTTTCCTGCAGTCTCGGGGTTTATGTCATTTTAAATTAACACATGAAAGGAAAAAAGTAATAGACCGTAAAAAGTTGTTGTAAAATATCAATACCATATACGGCCTAAGTACGTAACTAAAATAAACCTGGGATATTTTTCTTTTCTAAAAAGGAGGGGGATTAAATGTATAATATACACTTTCAGCGCTATAAATGTAGCTTGGTGTAATCAATCAAGCCTCGCAGGAAGCCCATAGCTGCACGTGATCAGCGAACATTCCCCCCCCCCCCCCCTCCGACTCTCCGCTAAAATCTCTGTTACGTATTCATTCATTCATTTATTTGTTTATTTTTAGTGCTCATGAACAGCTTGACGCATTGATGATGATGCACAACAACATGTTCACAGGTTAGTTTCAAAAATCGTAAAAGCTACGAAATTTGGGTTAAAAACATCAATATCTGCTCCACTGAGGGTATTGTACTACTGTTGAATACGGGTCATGGGAATGGTTGGGATGATCTGATTAGCATGATCCAGCATTTTCTTGAAAACGCCGGCAGCCGGACCATAACAGTAAAGGAATGGGTGGTCGGCAGAATGCGTAGGAGAGGAGGTTACAATATCAATAAGCCCGATGCCCGCGCTTTTATGTCTGGTTTTAAGGTTGATACGCCACGTGGTGTCAAAACCTGAAACTAGGCCGCTTTGTCCTAAAATCCTCGCCATGGTACGAGGTGGATCGGAAGGCACAACATCATATGATCTAAGACGTAAATTAGTTGCACTGTATTGAAGAAGCATGTCACGTGGAGCAAAGTGACGCGATCCGTAGATGTCAGATTTTTCTCAACGAGTAATAAAAACACCTCAGAAAGCATAAAATGTCGTGACAAGCTATTAAAATATGCTATAAAGGCAAACAAATAAAGGCGACGAATGTGTACACCTGGGTGCTCGTTATAGGCATATTTCACCAGTGACTTCATCGTTGACTCAACGAGAACATTGGCGAGTCCAATTGTATCACAAATCTAAAGTAACTGACAGATAAATGCAGGGCGTGATTCACATTCGAGCTACAAGATCCACACTAAGAAATTTTAGACCTCTTAGAGCGAATATTGCTGTGTTTGCTAGCACTCTTGTTTCGGCTGTGTACACCCTTTTCAGTCATAAAATAGGACGCTGCTTCAATTAACAACCTTAATTTTTGAGGGAAGTGAAGTCGGTGTTGAAAAAGATGATAAGGTGAAAGGACAGAGAGAGGGAAGTCAACAATCTTTTGAGGGGTGTTCGCTGCACTCTCATTTGATTTAGCTGTGAATGTTTTAGCGATGAGCTCGAACATATGTACCACTGATTTTTACCTCGAAGTTTATTCCTGGAACATTTTTGTCATATTCATTACGCAAACTATACACGTGAACATCAACAAGTGTGTAACTTTCGTAATTGCGGATTCGGTCAAAGGCGAATTAGTATCTCTGAAATTTCGACTATATAATGCAGTGGAGCAGTCATCAGGTTCATGATCAGTCTCTCGTGTGTGATCTTCTACTTTTGTATATGCTGTTTTTATGCAAGTGAGGACTGCATCTGATGCTTGTCGATTGTAAACTTGCTGCTCATAGAAAGTATCCCAAGGATGCTTGTTTGATCGCCAGGATTTTATTTCTATTGTGTTCACCAGCAAACTAAAGGTGTTGCTGTAACTCCCTTGGGGAGTTAGCCCTCGGAAAAGGTTATTTACACTTTTAAGGGTGTAAAATTGCGTGGTATTTTTAGTAATCGGCGTTCTAAACGTATGATGCGATCCCCTCATTGACTGTAGAGCGATTATAGGATGCCGCGACTCGCCACGCGCCATGCTTGTTAGGCTGTCAGGAGGTACATTAAAGGTTTAAATAAAGTTTGTTGATTGCTAAAAGAAGCACACAAAAAATCAAACGTCCCTTGTTGAGTCTGAAATAAAACAAAATGAACACGTATGCTATATCCCACCTTCACTCGTGACCTTTTCAATAACGAAACTTTCCGCGCAAGCGCTTGCCTTCACTTCTTTTCTTAGGAAGTTCTAATTCGGTCTACAGAATAAAAAGATGAAACGCATAACTTCGCAGCCTGTTTCTGCTCAATCCAACATGTTTCAGACGCCAACGCCAATTCCAGGCCTATTAGTTCCGTCTATACATCCTAGACCAGTGACTGCTGCGAAGAATCCGAAAGCGCCGTTGCCCTTTCTACGCAACGCGTGCGCTCCGCATTTATAACGATCAGATCGGACGAATCCCAAAGCTTAATTTTCGATTCACGGATGGGAGCTCGAAGTGTTGATCTTGTGCCATAGCACGGGTGCTCGCACATCAAAGGAATGCCTTTTTGCCGATTGTGTTCCACTTCAACGCACCGGAATTTAGAACGTTCCTCCATCACGCTTTCACAAACCGTCCACGGGGATGCTACCTAGCATCCCGTGAACTCCTTTTGCAATGAGGCGGGCGGTGAATATTGAAAATAATGAAATCATTTTACGGCAGCTCAATCCGCACCCTCTGTTTCTTATTATGCGTGTGCTATAGTGCGCCTTTCGGCTGAGCGTGATCAAAATGCGAGATGGTTTCTGCACGGGGTGGATATAGGTAGATATGTATGTTTATGTATACATCTTTGTATATCCACAAAGCTTTTTTGAATCGTTAACCTTTCCTGCGGCATTTTTGGGTCTCGGCAGGAGGCTACATTACGTTTCTTTCTAAAACTAGAACTGGCATCTTCAAACGTGACGTGGTTTTCTGATCGACAAAAAATAAAGCAGATCGAATGTTTAGTTTCGTAAGCTTTCTAAAGGAGGTGTTTTTTTTTCGTGAAAAAGATTGCGATTAAGTTGGGGCACTGCCTATTTTTCAGATTATGCCGAAGCAGTGCACCTGGTCACCACAATGCCTCCGTTCGTGTGAGCAAGCACATGCAATAAACCATTGCGGAAATATATGGCGCCCCCACCGTCTACTGGCACATCATTGGGATCCGATGAATGGCACGCGAAGAATCGTCGAAAAAATAAAAGGCAATGTTTTCATTTTATTTTAAAACGCAAAAAGAAAAGACAGAAGGAAAGCAACACACATTACGTGATGACATTCTTTTGTGTTAGTTCTATTCTTTTTGTCTTGAGCTTCCAGTGATATCAGATAATGGATTGGGCCGCTTGCAAGACATACGAAGTCTTCGAGTCGGCCCATTCGCACAAATGAAAGCCCCACAGTTCCGTCAGTACGCACTGCGATGTGAGATACCCGTGAAGTCTTGTCTGATTTTCCGGAACGGTCTATTTCAAGCCTACCAAAGTTTCCTTCGTACACTCGACGTACATGCTTGCACGCACGGGGCACCAGTAAGGACGTCATGGTTGCAATGTTTCCATCATCGCACAATAAAAGCAAACTGAAGCCAAGCACGAAACAAATGCAGTCGGCATTTGTCGTTTAAACGTAGACTCCGGGGGCTCCAGATTATTAGCCGCGAGCGGGATCGATTTCAGCTCTGCAAACGCTGGATGGCGACATAGAAACCAGGGTCACGTGACGAGGCCAGTTAATTTGTTCGCTTTGCGTTGCTTTGGTTGTGAGACTTAACGCGCGGAAGCAGACACTGGTCGGTAAATATATTTTGTTCGTGCTATGACGCAAAACGTGCGTACGACGAAACATAAGAACAAATCCGAAGACGCCAAAAGAAACGATCGGTAGTTTTGTGTAGGTTACGATAAAATCTTAAGGTAGTTTTATGTCCACCAACACAGCTCGAATAGATTGCCGTGGAGACCAACGGGTACACTTCTAAGTGCTCTTCGCGCGCCTCTTAACTTCAAGCAGCAAAAAAAAAAAAAGCAAGAAAAAAAACAAGAAATCGTATTTGAAATTACTATTTTTACTGAAGGTCGCTCAATCCACAGAATCCGGAAGCAACGAGAACAATTTAATAGACTTGAGAGGCCGTCCGTTACAAAAATGATCAATGAGTTTCAATTGAGCTTCTAATGAATTCCTATAGAGTCAATTGAAACTCGATATAAACTCAAAGTTTAATAAGTTTCATCCTAAGAAACTCAACATCGAATCTATTGAATTTACTCGTTAGGAATGCAATTGTGTTTGGTCATTTAGAACTCAATATAGAATCTTTTTAATTTACTCACTAAGAGTGCAATTGAGTGTGGTCATAATAAACTCAATATCGATTCTCTTAAATATACTCATGAAAAATGCAATTGAGTTTGGTCATAAGAAACTTAATATCGATTCTAATGATTTACTCATTAGGAATGTAGTCAAGTTGGGCGATTAAGAACTCAATATATATTATTTTGAATTTACTCATTAAGAATTAAATTGAGTTTCTTCACTAGGAAGCAATATATATTCTTTTGATTTAGGCCTAAAAGCCAGCCATCTCTGACTTAAGAATTTTCATTCATTCATTCTTTTTAATTTACTGATCAATAATGCAATTCAGTTTACTCATTATGAACTCAATATATATTCTTTAGAATTTATTCATTACGAATGCAATTGAGTTTGCTCATATAGAACGGAGTATACATTCATTTGAATTTACTCATTAGATTTATGTAAGCGAGTGTGGATTTAGCGACTGCACCGAACTACCATTCCTTGTACCAATGTGTCTTTTTTTTACTAAGGAATAGGGTTTAATGAGGCCAAAACACAATTTATAATTTATCAGACTTCCTAGGGGGGATAGCATACTTTTAATAAATTCTGAGGTGGTGACCGGCCAATTGAATACATTTCATATACTCGAAGATCGAAACCTGAAACTGTGGTTTTGAAAAACGGAAATTCACGAAAGATGGACAGACAACATCTCAACTTTTCCTATGTAGAGTATACAAGGCGGTAGAGCAGCCAAGGGCAGTGTGATTAGTGTCTTGTGAGTTATTTATGATGTTTGTGTTCATTTCCCTAACGTGCTTCGTTTCCTCTACCTCCATGTTTCATGCTTTAGGGACTTATAAGATTAAAATTCCCAACACGTTGCAGGATTTTTTTACGAAGTTGCACGAACTTCTATTGAAACACAGTTGCAAAATTTCTATTGAAACTCAATTGCAAAAATTTAATTGAAACACGATATTGTTTAAATTGAACAAAAATACTAATGAGTTTTAATTGAGACTCAACGCGGTGTATTGAGTGAATCCTTTACATTTTCAATTGACACTCGTTTATTTTTTGTTTTGTAAGGGTCCTTAAAAAATGATCAATGTGTTTCAATTGAGTTCCTTATGTATTCTATATAGAATGAATTGAAACTCCATATAAACTCAATTTCTAATGAGTTTTATCATAAGAAACTCTATATCGATTATATTGAATGTACTCATTGGAAATGCAATTGAGTTTGGTCATAGGAAACTCATTATTGATTCTATCGACTTTACTCATTAGGAATGCAATTGAGTCTGGTCATAAAAACTCAATATTGATTCTATTGAATTTACTCATTAGGAGTGCAATTCAGTCTGGTCACAAGACTATGGGATTCTGTCGAATTTACTCCTTAGGAATGCAATTGACTTTGGTCTTTAAGATCTCAATATATATACTTCTGAATTTGCTCATTAAGAATGAAATTGAGTCTGTTTCTTAAAAATGTAATATATATTATTACGAATTAACTCAATAAGAATTCAATTGACGTGGCTCATTATGAACTTATATATTATTTCCAATTTACTCAATAGACATGCAAACGAGTTTTCTCATCAAGAACTTAATATCGATTATTTTGAATTTATATATTATAGTCGCAAATGAGTTTCATTATTAAGAGCTCAATATTGGTCACTTTCAGTTTATTCATTAAATATATAAATGAGTTTTGTCATTCATATTTTGGAGCTTAGTCACAGGACGTGCACATGAGGTTTATTACTTGACAGACATTTTTTTTTGTCTCCCCATCAGAGATTCAAACACGTTTTCGTCATTGAGTAGTTGACATCAGCTTGTTTGCGCCTTTTGCGGTTGAGAAACCCAGCAAGGGGACAGCTGCAAATAACCATGAGTACACTTACGTCTTTCAGAATAAACATATTTTCTCAGATTCGATTGTGCCAGAAATGGAATCCAAAACTTTTGACACCTTCGAGATCATAGCTGTGCATTATAATAACTCTTAGGTCACTGACAAGATGAGAAGAACAGGAAGGAGCTTCACTTGTCTCCCCTGAAGCTTGAGTCTCCCTCTTGAAAACGCTTCAACGTCTCGTGCACATCCAGCGCGCGCGTGCTGTCAAAACACGGTGGAAGGCATGGCGCGCGGGCTGAAGTTCGGGTGTTTTACCGCCGTCGGTGTCGGCGTCGCCGTCGGTGTAACCGCGCACGTTGCATTATGCGACGTCCAACACCACTTTAGTTTCCCCGCTAAATTTAGCGGGGAAACTGAAGCGTTACGTCAGGTGATGACTGTTTTCCAGCTAAATCTAGCGGAGAAACTGAATTTGTTCATAGGAGGCGTGACACGAAGTCATGTGACGTCATTTCCCCGGCTATATTTGAGGGGATATTGAATTTAGAGTTCATGGCGTCAATTTTTCAGCTAAATTTAGCGGGGAAGCTGTGGGAGGAGGGTGGGTATGGAGCAAGATGGTTCGAGGGAGTAAGAGGACACGGAATAGGAGGAGGATACAAAACCAGTTTGTGAAGGGCATCTATAGTCGTACATATATATATATATATATATATATATATATATATATATATATATATATATATATATATATATATATATATATATATATATATATATATATATATATATATATATATATATATATATATATATATATATATATATATATATATATATATATATATATATATATATATCTTTCTAAAATTGTTTATCACGGTATACCGTAAAATCAAAATACCTCTAGAGCTACGCTCTAATTTCGGATTACAGAGATTTGTAAACGTCGTTCAATTTTTAAGGGATAGAGTCCAATGACGTCGATACACTGTTTAACATATATCAGACTTCCGAGGAGGGGATAGCAAACTGTTAACCCTAATAAATGCAGAGGTGCTCATCGACGAAATGAATACCTTTTGTATGTGGTGCATATAAGGTGGTGAAGTAGTCAAGTGGAAGATGCAAGGGAATCTGTGGCCGAGTGCGCTAACGCGTCCCAGCTCGGAGCGTGGAGCGAAAGCTTGCGCTGCAGAAACTCCTATGCTCGATCCCCACCCCTCGCCCGCTTCGAACTGGATGGGTTTCGTACAGACAGGAGTTGGTGTAATCACTACTGTGTGGTGCAAGTTAAAGACCCAGGGTCAGCGGTTGCACTGCACTGGCTAAATTTCTCATCTACTGCTAAGAGACCGCCCACCCGGGAAAGCATACCAACATCAAGGCAGTCTAGAAATACATGCAGCATTTTAAGTGGAGTGCGATTATTGTGTTGGGAGTGCTTTAATTATGATGTTTGCGTTGGCTTCGTTCATCTGCTCTGTTTGCTCCATGTTCCATGCTTGAAAACAATATTCGATAAATATTCCCAACAAGTTGCACTATTTTTTACACAGTTGCAAACAATTAAATTGAAACAAAGTTGCAAATATGCGATTTAAACTATATTGCAAGAAATCGATTGAAACTGAGTTGCAAAAATACTATTGCCGAAAATTAAATTTAAATGCAATTGCTGAACATTTAATTAAAACTCAGTGGCCAACGTTATTTGACAGTTTTATAGGAACTCATAAGAAAAAAATCTATTGAGTTTCAATTGAGTCTCAGCGCAGTGTGTTGAGTAAATCCTTAACATTTTCAATTGATACTCGTTTTTTTTTATTTGTAAGGGTAAAGCATTTTTTATTTTATAATAATATTAAAGTCACCTATTATTCGATACGACCCAAGTAAGAAAGTTAATTCCTGTTATTCTCTGGCGAAGAGTCAAAATGCAAGCGAGTTTTTCCATAGGGACGCACAGGAACACCGCAGAACTGGACTGGTTGCTGTCTGCTTCAGCTTGAAACCGGATGCCCCATAGACTATTAGCGCCAGTTGAACCTCTAGCGTACATTATAATAGCTCTATGGCATTCTGTAAATAACAACGGCCATTGGTAGAGAGTAATACAGGTAATTAACAATACAGGTAATACAGGTAATTAACAGGTGATTATTAATTAACAACTTAAAAAACATAAAAAGCCAGCAGTTGTTTTGCGACACTCCGCTAGACCAGTCACGACGACCCTGGGGTTCCCGCCTCACAGTTGAGGAGGCACGCAGCTTAATATTAAAAATACAGAGTGCTGCATAGAACAGTTTTTAAAACATTTATAAGTAACAACTGTTGACCTAATACTGCGCAAAAATTTAAACAAACTCTCGTACAATCTTACAGAAACATAATCCCAATTTTCCACAGAATAAAACAAGAACAAGACAATGCACACTTTGTGTGTGTGTCGTGCGGGGGGGGCTGTCATTTTGTTTCACTTCAATACACACAGAAATAAAATAGGAATAGGGATGCCAATACGCTTTCCTATTGGTCCCATAGGAGGTTAGACTGGTCCCATAGGGACTTTATCGGACCATTCAGGTATTTTATCAGTCAAACGAACAGTTTTGTTGGCTAAATAGGTATGTCTGGGCCAACTGTGCATGTCTGTTTGAGCAAGAAAAAACCAATTAAGCATGTCTGTCAGAACAATGGAAATGCATATGGGACGCAACAATCGAGAATCGGATGAATAGGAACATGTTATATACTCTTGGAAAGTTGTTTTTGGACGAAACTGATATATTCGTCAGATATCCAACTGAGGTAAAAATAGTCCCTATCAGAAATACACTGGCCATTTGATGCATGTGTTAGGTAACCTAGGCCGTGCAATGCAAATGTCTATTCCACGTCAAAGGATGTGTCACACTAGAATTCTAGCATGTATAAAAGTACATTAGTCAAGTTAATTTTGTAACAATGTTACGCTTATTTTTCAATATTTTCGGTTGGCAAAAATAGTTACAGCCCAGGTTACATAACACACCATTATTTTACATCAATGGGGTTATAGAAATTCAAATAGTTTTGTAGCTCGAAATTAATGCTTTAGAATCGGAGACTGACATAACGTCACAATTTAGCGAAAATAACATATTGCGATGCTTGCTTTTCTGTAGGAATATTAGGACACTACTCTGAATAAAACTTGGGAGCCTGGTGCGTTAAAATGATTTACTAATAAAATACATGTAAGCTGAGTGTAAATTAAAAGTAACTCACGAAAAATGAAGAAAATATATTGATGGATTGAAACAAGAAATCTACTCCCTACTGCATTGCACCCGAAAACAAATGGAGTGTCGGTGCTAGTTATGATTTACAATGTTTATTTTCTGGGCTTATAACAATAGTTGCATTCGCCTTTTTTTAGTTCTAAGTTCTTAAAGACGTTTTTACGGCACCCCTCTATCGCGATTCGGTCAGTTTCGGTTTCGGTATTGTAAGGAACTCGTACTGGTTTCGGTTTCGTATTGTGAGGATCGCGTCTCTTGACGCCCCATCGCTAGCGACAACAGTTCTTTGTTTTATTTTTCCGACATGGTTGCCTTTGCCGTGCGTTGGCTACGTGTGTGTCGGGGGATGGAAATGCCTTTAGACGTGGAACGGCGTTATTTTAATCAAGTTTATTTATCTGTGAAGTTTTCTCTTGTGATGATTATGTCCAAGAAGAGCGCGGAAGACCCACGACACCAGAGTCGTTCAGCAACTCGACACAGTTGGTAAGCATGCTTCTTTGGTCTTCGTTTGCATTGTAAGACGCGCGTAGCATCCTGCTGCACTCAGACGTAAGGTGAAACGGAGTATACACCAACTGATGTTTACAAACAAACCGGAGCGCCCCTAGCGGACGCCACCGGCGCCGCGCATGCGCGGTGGATGGTGGGCAAGAAGCCCGCCGTCGCCCATAAACAAACCATTGAATTGCGTTGTTGTCGGCGTCGGTGGGAGTCCCCGTGCTCTTTTTCGCGTTGGAATTGTTGATTCTACGTCCTCCTAACAATGTCTGACTACTTGAGCGGCTTCAGCAAAATTAACGAAGCAAAACTTTGCGTGAATAATGTGACGTGCGGCGATTGATTTCACGTGGACGCCGCAGAACGGGCGCTAAAGCCTGACTCCCACGATGCGATTCTGCTTGCTATTTTCGGTCGCGACGTCGCTCGGGCTGCAAAAGCGTGGACCGTAGCTGAGATGGTGGACGTCGATACTGAAAACCGCAAGTAGAATCGGGCATTACAAGTCGGTGATGGCCACTGGTAACAATGATCAACATCTTCTTGTATCTACTGTTTACACTTAGCCTACTTACCCCAACCAACCTTCAAAAGTGTTTTGAGGCCTGCACTTAGTTCTTATCGCAATTACCGGGTCAACGTTTGGTTTACGGGCCGCTGTCGTTTGAACGAGCTGACGACAAAAAGCAGACAAGTTTGAAAGAGCAGACGACAGTTCGAACGCATGCGCAATGGAGTACGGGCAAGAAGCACCGCGTCTCGCGCGTCAACAAACCATTGGAATGTCACGTTGTCGGCGTCTGTCTGCATACTCTTTTTCGCGTTGGAATTGTCGATTCTACGTCCTCATAGCAATGTCTTACCACTTTAATCGCCTGAGCGAAATTATCAAGGCTCGTTACGCCGCTAAACTTTACGTAAATAATTTGACGTGCGGCGATTCATTCGCATGGACGCCGCAGAATGGACGCCAAAACTATGATGAGATTCTTCTAGCTATTTTCGGTCGCGACGTCGCTCGTGCTGCAAAAGTGTAGAAGGTAGCGGCGATGATCGACGTCGATACTGAAAATCGGAAGCGGGAGCAGACCAAGCGAAACAAGTCGGTGATGGCCACTGGTACCAATGATCAACATCTTGTATCTACTGTTTACACCGAGCCTACTTAAGTCTTTTGAGGCCTGCAATTACTTCTTATTGCAATCACCGGGTCAAAGTTTGGTCTACGGGCCGCTTTTGTTTGAACGAGCAGACGACAAAAAGCAGACAATTTTGAAAGAGCAGACGAAAGTTCGAACGATCAGGCGGCCGTGTGAATTTGAAGACGCACTGAACCCGTGGGTGGTCCGGACAACTTGGCGGTTTTCTCTCGTTCATGTTGGAACAAAGCAGATACATCTGGCGACCACAAAGTTGTTGCCCGCACAAACAATCGTAGTTCGACAGCGTCTGGTTTGCCCTTTTCACGGCTACTATCCACGTTCTCCGACGAACGGAGGGGGCAGAAACACATGAAAACTGATCTTCAAACCTTTCCAGACTCTCTTGGGACAGCCCCCGTCGCAGCATTTTGAAGAGAAGGCAGGTTTTTTGTCTGGTTTCTTCCAAAGGAACACAGGAATGCATGTCTCGCACGGCGACTTCTGCCCACCGCCCCAGACCGGAAGTGCGCCCGACGCGCCACCACCGCGACGTGACGTAGGAGAGTTGAGTTCGTGTATGGATGCCTGTTCTCATGCAGCAGCATCGGGTTTGATTCCCAGAAACGGAAGCACATTTTTTTTTTTATTTCCTTTGTTGGCATTTGGTACTACTCGGTTAATGCCGCCGGACTTTTCACTCCATGGACATAAAATGCTTTCGCATTAAAAAGGCACATCCGGTCAGGAATGTGCCTCTTTGTGTGGTAGCGTCGCACAGCTGCCCAACACTTCGAAAATCACAACAGAACTACTAGGGGACACTAGTAATCACCAAATCAGGTTAATTCTATTCATACGAAAAGAATCCATTTGGGTTCACTGACGATTTGTGCGGGCACCTTCTTTCGTTGATTTATTGGCGCGTCTCGCCGTTGCTTACAGTCCTGCGCCTCGTTAGCTCTAACCGGCAGAATCGACAGCTCGGCAGACTGGTCAACTGAATCCTCCGTGTGTAGTTTAGGTTGTCCATTCGCTCCTGGTGCTGCTTCAAGTAGGAATGCATGGGAACAGTGGGCAAAACACTTGCCTCTCGACCAGGCTTCTAACTTCATTGCTGGTCGCATTGAAATAGCCAAGTGACGCGCGGCCATGCTTGCCCTAAGAAGTTTGTAAGACACCTTGGATGATGTCGTAAGATTCTGCTGTGCCACGCAAAAGTTGCTACAATTTTGTTTTGTGAATACACATTTTCCTCTCAGGCTTTGTCATAAGCTATTTTTTTATCGTAAGTTTGCTTTTTGAATTTGTCCTCTGATCTCTCAATCCTCCCAACAATTAAAACTTGGTATATTGCATCGATTGTGAAAGCTGCGGTTGACACACACCATTCGGAGCATGGCTTTATGATTCACATAGAACTCTATTACCATTTCCTTCCTGCCCGTCGGGATGAAAAATACTTCTTCGAGATGGTAGCCAAGAGCAAAAGAAAAACAACGCGGACAAAAAGTGGACGTAAACACCGGTACCAGTGTTTACATCCACTTATTGTCCCATTGTTTTTTTGCGGCGCTTGTCTACGATCAGGAACCAATTGGCCCGAATTGCCATATTAATTCTTGGAGATGCTTATAAGTCATAGCTTCTCAATGTTCAAATTTGGTAAACTTCATAAGCGACAACATCTGCTCGCTTTTCTTTGGCAGACCTTGTCAAAAGCTGACATAAAAGACTGCAACGCGGCGGCAAAAACAATGATAGAATGGTTCACAGGCTCGGGCAAAATATACTTTTTGCACCATGGTGCCCTTCATGACAATGTTATTAATGCAACTCATTAAACTCTCAAGGTAGTGTACAAATTAAGTGCCTGGGTGAGCAAAATTGGAGGAATTTTAAATGTGACCTCGCATTTAAGGCTGGTTCAGACATACAGTGCAGCGCTAACTCAGCCCTGTTAAGGCAGATAGTCACCGCTACTTCCGTGGCTTGTATTGTGTGTTCTAAGTTGCCTCCTTTCATAAAAGCACCGATGTCCCGGTTTGTAATACTGATTCAACGCTGAGGTAGTCCTGCGCCGTGAACAGGATACCTTGCTCGGACATTGAAGTTTAGATAAGCAGATCAATGTGTAACTGTGCATCTTTTTTCTTTATAGGTTACCAGTACTCCCGTGGACACGAAGGCAGTACAAGGTCCCCCATGGACACGAAGGCAGTGTACCATATACTCGAATTTCGCATTTTTTATACACCACTCATTACTCCTTCCCATGGTTTTATGCAGGCATTTTCTGAACCCTGCATGCGTATATAGGCATGCATATAATTGACACTTGAACTCACTTTCCCCTTCCCCGAAAACAGCGGTTACATAAGGACCACATGTCACGCAACCTATTGAGGTCTTCCTCTTAGAGCTCTCTATCTCGGAACCCATGTTAGGAGTATAATTTCAAAAGAATTTCATTTGAAGTCTAGATACACTGCTTTGAGTCTCTGTTGAAAATCAGATGTCTTTTTCTACCGCGTTGCAATTGAGGTTTTGATGTGCCATCTCATTAGGTATATTTGGACTCGTCGGAACATACCTAATGAGATGGTACATCAAACTTCAATTACAACGAGGTAAAAAAAACATTTGATTTTTAACAGAGACTCAAAGCAGTGTATCTAGACATTCAAATCAAATTCCTTTCAAATATATTAGAAATTCTTATGAGGTGGCACGGCAAAACCTTAATTGAAACGCAGTAACCAATAGTTTTCGTAAACTCCTTAGGGGCTCATTACAAAAAATAAAATTGTTTTTCAACACAGACTAGAAAACGGTGTCAATAGACTTTCAAATTATATTCATATGAAATATATTAGAAACGTTATGCGGTAGCACGTTGAAACATCAATTGGAACATGATGGCCAATAATTTTCGTGAACTCCTTACGGATTCATTAGAAAACTCATTTGCATTTCTACTGAGACTCGAAAAGATACGACGAGAAGACTCCATAAACGTTCAAATGAAATTCATTAAAAAAATTTGTAAGGGCACCCCACCACCCGCGCTGCCGCACGGTGAAGAAGTTAAATTGGTGCGGAAGAGAATGGGTTACGTAAATAATTGAAGTGATCTTAAAATATTGACGTCTATTTCTCTTGTGGCGTAATTTTAAAGCGCCGTTCACTCATATGCAGCCGAGTACGACCGAGAGAGACCAGACCGGTTTTCGAGCCTCTTGCGACGTCTTAGGACCGGATGCGCTGCTGCGGAGCTGGTCCTAAGACGTCGCAAAGCTTAAAGCCGGTCTGGTCTCTCTCGGTCTTACTCGGTTGCATATTGTGAACGGCGCTTCAAGAACTGACGCCACAAGATAAATAGACGTGAACATTTTAAGATCATATAAATTAGGAGGTAGAATTCATGGGTTGCAGAAAGAAAGGCAAGATAATGTTAAACCGTGACCGCCTGGCGCATCGTGACTCACTGGTATCTCACCTTGTGAAAAACCTTAAGAAATATTGCAGGCACACTAGATCACGTCTCGGGAGAGATATCGGATAGACAACAGTTTAGGATCACCATGAAAGAGATGCGGAGTGCGTGCTCGAGCTATTTGCAGATTATTTTAGTTCATCCTACAAAGGCAGTACCGTGTGCTCCTCCGCCAGATTGACTCACTTCATTGAATTCGGTGAACTAGTAAGTTACATTGATGCCGACGAGGAGTGTGT
This sequence comes from Ixodes ricinus, assembly GCA_037355805.1. NCBI lineage: Eukaryota > Metazoa > Arthropoda > Arachnida > Ixodida > Ixodidae > Ixodes > Ixodes ricinus. Next base: position 10,854 of record JAZHYW010049564.1, on the reverse strand, counting down.
AGAGCTTTGTTTCAAAAAAATGAAATTCACGCTATCTGCGGGGCACGAGGGTATACAATCTGCAATTCTCAAACCTTCTTATGGCATATTCACACCTACACTATTTGTAATATTTAGGAACTCATTAATGTCAGGAGTATTATTCCCCGATATGTGGAAGATTGCCGTGGTCGTTCCGGCTCTGAAGTCGAAAAAGAAAGGTGATGTTCTCAACAATAGACCGATTTCCCTATCTCATCATCTTCCAAACTATTCGAAACAGTCATTCATCAATTATTGTCTTTGAATGGCGGACAACAAATCTTGTGAGTTTTACAGTCGACCGCACCTCGGTAGTCCGCAACGAAAGTCAGCTTTACGAGGTCTACTTTGTGGGGTCTCATCAGCCCCCCTCTGGTCGACAACCGGACGCCGGCGCCTGAGGACTCGTTTTCGGATGCCGCCGTGGCGAAGGCGGCGCCTCTGAAGCTTGGTGCCCGAGTACCTCCTCCCTCGGGACCCATCTTGAAGACGTTGGCGGTGTCGGCGGTGGACATCATAGGACCCCCTCCCGGACAGCGTCGGCGCCCGAGGCCCTGCACGTGCTGCGCGGCAGAGCCGGACGGGAGCTCCAGCGAGAGACCGCCCACGATGGGAGACAGGAGGCTCCCGCCTGTCTGGTGCGCGGTGACGGCGGGGACAACGGGGAAAGCTCGGACGACGGGAAATAGGAAGGGGACTCTTGCGCGGGGAACGGGCCACGACGGACGTTCGCGGTGGTGGCGACCGCGACGTCGGCTCGGGCGACGGCCCGGTGACATGGTCCGGACTTAGACCCCGGATTCGACCCTCGACGGCAGCGTCCCCAGGATGCGGTGTGCACTAGCACCGCAGGGACGCTCGGCAAGCAGCATACAGTGGCGGCGCACCCCTTCCAGGCTTCCTCGATCACCTCTCCCGATCCCGAAAACCCCCAGCAGAATGTGAGTGGAATAAACCCCTTCTGCCGAGAGCTATGCGTTTGCTGTGTCACGTTCATCCGGAGACAGGGGCCCGGGGAATCGGACGAGAACCCTACATAATTGGCGCCCAACGTGGGGCCTGATTTACAGTCAGGCTAGAGTTCCGATTCCTGGCCTGTTTCCGGTTGGATTGGGGCACTGCTTCCGCACTCCTTTTGGGGGCGATCCTCGTTGTAGCAACGCCGCACGAGATCCGACATGATCGTTTGCTTGATGAGGAAGCGCGGACCTAGACGTTGTCTTTGCTGACAATCCTTTGTCCCAGGCAACCAGGAGTTTATCCCCTGTGGCGAGGAGCGCCTTAATCCACTGTTTAGCTGTGCCGTCGGATGCTGGCAGGTTTATCCTCAGCCTCTTGATGCCGCGCAAGTGTTCAGTGTGCGTGGATATTCCCGCCCTTTTTGAGGCCTGCAGTGTCGGGTGTTCTGTCGCCCCAACTACGCCTCCGGCCGTCCACGTCCGATGGGTGAGATGTCAGCTCATTTATTAGGCGATGTGACGCATGCAGCCGCCTTTGTTCGCGTATCGTTGCAGTATCTTGGATTGACTGTTTTCGATTGCTCGCGTCAGAGAGAGTTCGCTGTGGGAGTATCTCAATACTACTTCCATTGCGGACGGCGGTTGCACGGACTGCATTGAGAAATTATTCCCGAACTGCATTTTGTCCGAGGGAGCCTAGCGTTCTAGTTTTACTGCACGCTCGCTCCCAGCTGGCCTTGTTTGAGCTGTCGGCGCGGTTTTGAATTCCGTGCGTCCACAGCGTTTGGGTACAATATGCGCTCTTGTGGTTTCGACCGCACTGATGTAGTACCTTGCGGCCAGAGGTGACACCTTGGGACTAATCCCCCCAAGTGTTGCCGGATACGCGATGCCTGGTGTGAATGCATCGGAATTCTGAGAGCCACCGAGTTTCCGTGCCCACCTTATCAGTGGCTGTGTGTAATGCTCCGTGGGGTCCAGGTTGACGCGATTGTTATCTTCTGTTCGTCCCTGGCTGTAGAGTCGTGAGGTTGATCCCGCTTAATTGCGTGCAGTTTTTGCCGGACCCTCACACCGCCATATCGGAGTTTGCGCTTCGGGCGGAGATTACTCTCGAGTTGTTGTCCCCATGCCCGGAGAAGGGGCGGGAAAGTACGTGCCCTGCGTTGCCGCTGGGCATGGTACCGGTTCTCCGCCGTGTTTGTGTACGCGTTGGGACGCGAGGGCGTGCGGAGGGATAACGGGTTAGAGTTAGGGGGAAAGACGGCTAGGTGGGGAAGGAGCCGTTCTCGTGTAGCGAAAAGCCTCACGGAGGAGGTGGCGGTCTTGCGATAATGGGACGAGTTGTTAATAGTTTTATCCTGTACAGCTGCGCGGGAGGACTGGGAAAACGTACGGTTCACGTCGGCGGATGCCCGGGAAGCCTAGAAATGATGGCAGCGGCATGGCCGTCGGCGGCCTATAACTGTTGTGCGTTAGGTCAGCCCGTCGCTGTACAAACTGCAGCTTTTGCATGAATGACCAGCGGGTGTTGGAAGCCAGCGGTAAATGTGGTAAACACTTCGACGCTGCGGAAACGGTTAATGCAAAGCAAATATAGTTTATTAGCTCGTCCATTTCCAAGATCGGCCGATTAGATTATATGGCACTTCGGTGTCGCGCTTGTAGCGCGGAAGATAAAAGGCGCGTGCGGGGTGCTTACATTGTTCGAACCTGGCCAGTCTTTCCAGTCGCAAGAAGACTTTTGAGTTATGCACTGTTTTGACTTGGTCTGGGGCGGGCTTTGTGCGTACCCTGCTGCGTTCATCCAAGGGCTCGTTGCTTGGATTGAGAATAGAAGAGTTGCGAGACACGTAGATGAGGTACCTCCATTTCTCGATCCTGGCCGACCTTGACAGTCGCAAGAAGACTTTTCAGTCATGCGGTGTTGTGGCTTGGCCGGGGAAGAACTTGAATGTGCGTCGATGCGTTGATCGCAACTTTCGAGCTTGTGCAGGGCCGGCACTCACAGTGGTTACTCCACTACACTTCGGTGTGTACCCCCGTTGCCCGCTCGTCGCTCTTGTTTGGAGATTATCCCCGAACAGTGACGCGGCAACTTCTGGTACACGGCCAGATGTTGCGGACAGAGCCTTGTAAAAAGGACGTCCAACAGACTTGCTGGGCGCATCATCCGGCATATCAAAACGTTGTCCCCTTGTGCTGGTCTCAATGGCCGGTACCGCGGGACACGGGCCTCTCGGGGTGTTATCCGACCCGATGACGGCATGCTACGTAGCGTAGTCGTGGCTTGCTTATGGCGTAAGAGTCGCGAACGATGTCTACGTGAATGTGCGTAATGTTAGTTGGTACACTCTAAGAAAAAAGGAGGAGAAAGGTAGCAACGGCGACTGTTCCTCCTTGTTGTAGTCAAGTTGCCCAGAGAAGGGAGGAACGGAAGTTTGGATGAAAGGAGGAGGTCGAGTTCCTCCCTGTTCAGTTGGCGCAGGGGTAGAACATCGCGCTACTGACCAAGTGGTCGAAGGTTCGATCCCTGAAAGGAGCGGTGTTTTTTTTTTTTTTTTTTCGTTAATTTTTTTTAATTTTTTTATTTACCAAAACAGGCATAAACAAACCCAGACCGATGGAAGGAAAATTAAAGTCCTTATTATCCACCGACGCCAAGGAAAACTATACAAATATCATTGCTACAAGCTTCATCAGCGCGCTGTTTGATAAACAAGATTTGGGCACCCAGGTTGGATCTAAGCCGTTTACGCAGGGGCCAAGACGACGAGGTCGGTCCTTCAGTCGTTTCTTTTGCCGCGGCGTTTTCGGCATTCACAAAGAAAGAGTTTAAACACATCCGTCATAAACCGCTAAGCTTCGAAACGATGCCGACACTGCTACGTACACTGGGCGGCTGCGATCAGCTGCGATAGTGGCGGGCTTCGGGCCTCGGTCTCTTCGGCCACATTTCGTAACTCGGCTGCCTCGGCCGCCTCGACCGCTGGGCCCTGACCCTGCACTCTAAGAAAAAATGGAGGTAAAAGGCAGCAACGGCGCGTCTTCCTCCCTTCTACTGACGCGCCCCCAAGCGGACTCGAGAAGAAGGAGGCATCTTCTTTCGGTTTCGTTTTTCGAGCACGTCGCGCACGTTGTTTAATAAATGTTGTTGAGTTGATTGAGCTTCAGCGGCAGCGAAGGCCGCCGTTAATACCGTCTTCTAGTCCAAGCGTGCAGAACATTTCGGTTGCATTGACGTTTTTATCACTATTTTTTTCAAACGAACAAATGAAGCCGCTAGAAACAGCGAAGTTCCGGAGCAGTGCCAGCAGCGCTACGTACACTGGATAAGATGGCCGTCTCTGGATTGCGGGAGGTACGCGGAACTAAAGCGGAACTACAGTAGCGGAACCACGCGGATCTGTATCGACGTTTTCGACGTTATGGAAATCGCAGGAACTGTGTCCAAGGCAGGCAGGTTTTCCTGCCGGCTGCCTGGGTGCCTTCCGTGCTGAGTTCGGTTCTGTTTTCCCGTGCCGAGTGCCAACCGGCGTTCAACGTGGTTCTGTATTTCTGCGTGTCGGCAACGTAGCAGCAACATCGTGATGGCAGTGTTGTGCGTAGTGAAGAGAAGACTGGAATTATCGCCGATGTGACCGTGTGTTCGCGTATCAGTGGTGTAACAACAAGATGAGATGACGTAAACTGTCGGGCATTGATGCCGCTGGTTGGGCCGTGATCGGAGGGGGCGGGGTGTCGCAGGTTGACATTCCCCTTTACATTAAAGAGTTTAAGACCACTTGAGAAATTAGGTGCAGTCGATCGACGTGCGGATAATCATGTTGGAACGCTGGTCTGAACGGTAAGCTCCTATCGTACAGTGGCCAATGTGACTGTCGGTCCCCGAGAGCGATTGCGCTCTGGTGAAAATACTGAACAGTACGAAATAATGACGGAAAGTACTATATTTACAATGAAATTTTAGCATAAAAAAACGTAAAATCGAAAAAAAAGTTATCCTTTATTTTGCTGTTTAAATATACTACGGTTCCTGGAGAAACTGCCCTCCAAGTGGCGCGCTGGGATGAGCAGAGCCCTTTTATACTGGGAGAGTTCGGCGGGTGGGAGGGGCTTACAGCCCTTCGTTTAGCAGGTAACGGGCTCCGCTTCCGCCATGATGTGCCTCCTGGCAAGTGGGTCTGATGACGTGCGATGTACACGCGTGTAGAATTTTGCCGTTCGCGCTTTTGTTGGCGTAGGGAGAGAGCTTCCGGAAAACAACATTTTGTGATTTGGTGCTTTCTATTCATGTAAGAATTCAGGTGCCAGAAACCGCCCATTTACGAACGGCACTCTATTTATAAATGGGAATCGCTCTAAAAACGCCCGGCGTCCGACACAGCTCAGCGGCCTAGTGCGCATTTGCCGGTGGGCAAGTCTGATTGTCTCGATCGCTCTCCGACCGTTTACCACGTCGCAAGGTTGGTGCACCGTTGTAGCCGCACATACGGCGGACCGATCGTGATTTCCCGCCGTGCTTCTTCACCTGCCGGTCTTTTGGAGGTTTTCTGGCATTGTCTGGTTTGCTGTGGCAAGGAACAGCGTCAGTCATTGCGTGGCGCTGCGCTTGTTTGCGTCACGCGTGACAAACCTCTTTCGAACATCAATTGCCCATGAAGTGCGCCTAAAAAGGAAAAAAAAAGCACGACAAGTAAGTATTTGTTACGCGCATTCGAACGGATATCAAAATAAAGCGTATCGCTAGCCGACGCCAGAAGCTTGCGAGACGGCGAAGCTGAGCTGCGAGGCCGAAGCTACGAGAGCAGGCGCTGCAGACGCGCCGACGGAGCGCGATGCACTCGTGGCAGTTCACGCGTCGTTCAGCGCGACGTGCACGCGCTTACGTAGCGGTCGGCTCCGCCTGCGCCACACTCGAAATGCAGTATACAGCAGTTCAGAAGCTGCAAGCTAGTGCCGCTCTGCAAGTATCGTCTCGCGCGACGGTGAAACGGCTTCGTGACTCGGCGGACACTCACACACCTGACGCTTGCCGCGCAAGTCGCTCGTCAAACAGTTTTAGTCAAAATAAAACGCGCTTCGCGCACAAAATTAATTTAATTACAAAATTACCTCGCACAATCGAGAAACTCAGAAGTCGGCTTCCACTTACCAGCCCTCTTCGTTTTGGCCTCCCGGATCCAGCTGCCTTCTGCGGTTCTCTTTCCTTCCGGGAACCGGCCCGCCCTGAACCCTTTTTTTCGCGCTGTTCGACCACCCAACGGCACTGGCACCAGCGTCACATTACGAATTTTAATTTTCAGCGCGTAGAACGAAGCCACCGTCAGTTCGCTCCACGCTAGTAGTGCGGCTGCCGGCTCGAGACGGCAAGGCGCATCATGGCGGACAACGAAACTCGGAACGCGATGCGCACAGTTGCCAGACTGTTTGATCAGTGTTGCCAGACTGGCGGCTGGATCAATAAACCGCCGAACTCTCCCAGTATAAAAGGCTCTGGGATGAGCGCTAGACGTTTTCGAGCTCGCCACGGGGTAGCTCCAGTACACTTAACACCTGCCGCAAGTCGCGGCTTCGACTGCATTCAAGTTGATCGAAAAGCGATCTCTCTGCCCGTGAAGCATCACTTCCAGCTGAGTGAATATCCGCTCTACACAGATTAATTCTAGACGGCAATTGCAGCCGTGCGCGAACAGCACAAATAGTAAAACAAACACTACAATAGAAATACTGGCTCGGAAGTGCCGTGCGGGGAAACAAACCCAGGCTTGGAACCGCATTGGAGCGGCTCGATTTATTGGCTTTCAAATAATTACGGCATGATCGAGCGTTTTCTTTTTAATAAGAGATTCATCCCCTGAGCCATTAAAAATACTCTCAGATGTATGACATTGCTGGAAAAAAATCAACATGCTGGGAATATTTTTTATTGCTTAAAGAGTCACCGAAAAATTCCGTACGTTCAGAACGACCACTATAAAAGACGGAAACGCAGAGCTCGGGAGTAGTGATCGGGTTAGTGTGCTGTTGTATTGTTGTTTGTATGCTGTTGCATTGATGTTTGTGTGTATGTGTATGCGCTCTATGTATGTTCAGCTGATGCTTGTACCGTAGAACGCGTAATATGTCTACCTGTGTGAAAGAAAGGGTCCCGAAGCTCAATGGTGGCGACAGAAAATAAAATATTTTTTGTAGAACATGAATTGGGGTGTAACTAGCGCCACCTAGCCTAGCTACTTGCGATCAATCTGCTTGATTCTGCCATCTGGTGGCAAGCGATTTAACCTCCTTTTTTACGCTACGCGGCTACGCCATAATTTCGTGTTACCGTGCTGAAACGAGCCAAGAGGCTGCTTCGGATTTGCTTTTTTTGAGAGCGGATTTTGGTTTTGCGGGCGAATGGTTTACCACTCCTTCGTGATGTGCGGTTGACGCAACGGTTGACGAAGGAATTGTGGCTCGAGGAATAGCAAAGGTAAGACAAAGTGCGCGAACTGGGTGCCGGTTGTCTCCGTTTAACATCGCAGTGCTGACGATGAGACGACTGAGTGACTGCATGCTTTCGAAACGTAAGTTTCTTTACCTGCAGGGGAAGCCGGCTTCGGAAATAAATACAGTTCGCGGAAAGCTCGTGTTACGTTTTTATTTGCTGCTCCTCTCGCTCCGTACAATAGACTTCGTGTTCTCGTTAAGCCTTATTGAGCTCGATTTGCTCGATTCGTGGCCGCCATAATGAGATGCAGGCGACGGAGGAACTTTTGCTCCCCTGCTTTAGGGACGAAAGTTCCTCCATTTCTGAAGGAACATATGTGTCAAGAGCGTTCCTCCCTTTAGGGAGGACTATACTGACCCTTTTTTCTACGAGTGTGCTGTTAGCGGCAGGTTTTGTTCGTTTGGTTATTGTGTATCGCACCTCGCGAACGGTGTAGGATATGTAGCTGCTTGTGACGTGCAGACAGTTTTCTTTTGTGTTGATATTTTGTGCTTTATCACAGAGGGGTTTTAGCTGTGAGAGAAGTGAATTCTGTTGTCGGAAAAGCGATTCTGTAGCGCTCTCGTAGATTATGCAACATTTTAGTAGAGAGCGATTGGGTTGTCTTGTATAAGAACAATGCTTGTCTAATGACTATATTTCGACAATAGTTTAGTGTTGTTGCATGCTTCCTGAGTTAATGATAAGTTTTATTTTTGGGTACGTCTTTTGAACATGTAGCGTTACGACCTTGATGAGTGTACGCTTAATAGTTTTAGAACGAAGAGCTTCGTTTGTATCTTGTGGCATGCCCACTGAGCTGAAGATTTGGTTTTGTCACGCTGTGCGATATTCAGTGCCGCGATTTTTTAGTGTTTGTTTTTCTGTCTGGAACACTGGGGTGGAAGGGACTTTCAATTTTGGTGTATTCTGTGCGACTTAGTGCCCGTGCGCGCTGTGAGCGGTGGTGCTCTGGGCCCGCTTCTGGACTGTGCGTTACCTGGTCGAGCTTCCCGGCGAATGAACGGTCCCCGGGGGCTCCCTCGTTTGGCACCCTCGCCGCGATCAACAAGGATGATCGCCATTATCGGCAACACTCAGCTGAGCTCCCGTGCGGTATTTGGGTCATCTGCGCCACCTCCACTTCTGACCTTCATGACCCCCGGGCCTTGGTTTGAGGGGGGATGGTGTGGGGTCTTGTCAGCCCCCCTTCGTCGACAACCGGACGCCGGCGCCTGAGGACTCGTTTTCGGATGCCGCCGTGGCGAAGGCGGCGCCTCTGAGGCTTGGTGCCCGAGTACCTCCTCCTCGGGACCCATCTTGAAGACGTTGGCGGTGCCGGCGGTGGACATCATAGGACCCCCCTCCCGGACAGCGTCGGCGCCCGAGGCCCTGCACGTGCTGCGCGGCAGAGCCGGACGGGAGCTCCAGCGAGAGACCGCCCACGATGGGAGACAGGAGGCTCCCGCCTGTCTGGTGCGCGGTGACGGCGGGAACAACGGGGAAAGCTCGGACGACGGGAAATAGGAAAGGGACTCTTGCGCGGGGAACGGGCCACGACGGACGTTCGCGGTGGTGGCGGCCGCGACGTCGGCTCGGGCGACGGCCCGGTGACATGGTCCGGACTTAGACCCCGGATTCGACCCTCGACGGCAGCGTCCCCAGGATGCGGTGTGCACTAGCACCGCAGGGACGATCGGCATGCAGCATACAGTGGCGGCGCACCCCTTCCAGGCTTCCTCGATCACCTCTCCCGATCCCGAAACCCCCAGCAGAATGTGAGTGGAATAAACCCCTTCTGCCGAGAGCTATGCGTTTGCTGTGTCACGTTCATCCGGAGACAGGGGCCCGGGGAATCGGACGAGAACCCTACAACTTTTGCCAAAGCAAAGTATTAGACATTGTAAATCGCGCGATCCCTTTATCAAAGCTCTCTTCCTACAGGGTTTGCGGCACCCAGTATACGAATGGACTTCCAAGCTATTGGTCAAACAGGAAAGCGTACGTTCGAGTCGAGCAATATGAACTCTACTAATGTTGCGGGGGGGGGGGGGGGGGGGGGGGGCAAGTTTTGGCGTTCCGCGGCGATCCGATCCATGACCGGTCCAGTCCACAATAAATTTTCTAAATGACATCTCTGATGCTATTTCAAATTCTTCGTTCCTGCAATACGCTACTGACGTTAAAGTTTACGAAGAAATAGCTGCTTTGAGATTGGTTGCACTAAGCTTCCCAGGAAGATGCATGCTCTTTCTTTAGGGCTGAGCCAATAATCTTTGCTGACGACCATGCTAAAACCAAGGTTATGACATTTACTCGGGAAGTCGGCAATACCAATTTTCAACGTAGTATTCATGGTGAACCCCCTGTCCCGGGTATGTGCAATGAGAGACCTGGGAGTTATCTTCGATCAGCCTGCACGATTCTCTAGTGACGTGGCTAGGCTCTTCTAACTCGTATCTTCGGACGCCGGGTGTTGCCTTTCGCTAAACAAAGGACTAAAGCATCCGTCTGCGTTTCTCACGCATTGTACCTCTCGGTATGCATGCCCCAGTTAGAATTTGCCTCAGTTGTGTGGAACGGAGATCTCTAAAACTAACTCATTTGAAATCGAGACGAGTTCGGAAAAAATTTATTTCAATCCTTAAACATTGCTACCTTATAAAGGCTGTTGAGATGATCAACGCATGACAAAACGTTAGAACGTGTTAATTTGCTAAGCCCGCACCGGCGTCTACGGGCGGCGATTCTGTTGTTTTTGTTTGAAGCGTTGCATGTTTGATTAATTCACGCAATCCTTTTGTGTAAAGTGTGCCTCAGGGTTTCACGATGTTGTTCTTACTCGGAATCAATCATCACTTTATATTTCCAGAAAAATTTAGTCTTTAAAGCCCCGTCCTGACTGGCTGAGGTGGTACATAACCGGTGGTCTGCGAGAAACTCTATATTTTTAACTTGTTCTACAGAATTGTTGTTATTTGGAATGAAGACCTCTCCGGCTGGTCGATACTGATTGTGGTTCGTTAAAGATTGATTTCGGAGGGCACAGATAATGTTGGGTCGGTGGGTGTGCTGCTGCTACGTATATTTTTTTTTTAGTGTCTCTCAGAACTTGTTTTTGTCACCACAGCAATTTCATCATCGTTGCCCGAAATGCCTGGAAATTGTATGTTGTTATCATTCAGGTCAGTGTAGGTTATGTATGATTATATGCCATTGACTGTATAGTGCATTTGTTCTTCTGTATTTGTGTGTTTTATGTATTCGTTTTCCATCCAGTGTGCCAGTACTAAAACCTCAAGTTTGTTACTGGGCACTATAATAAACATTTATTGATTGATCCAAAACAGTATAATTATTATTCATATTTTCATGTTAACAAAGCGGCACGGCAATACGTAA
>JAZHYW010049559.1:0-39060 GCA_037355805.1 Ixodes ricinus | reverse complement strand
GCCGAATGTCACGGTTCCTAGCCTCGGAACCCCATCCAGAGCTCTACAGAGGTATCTAACAACGCAAGACACCCCTGCATACCAGTTTCGGCACAAACAATAGTGTATTTTCTCAGCCACGACCAAACATTCACTACTGCTGCGCTTAGCCTAACCGCCCAGGCCAGCGAGACCGGCTCGGCGCTCGCGGCCCGCCACCGGCCACGGCAGCTACCGCGCCCTCCCAACAACATGGACGCCAGCATCATCCGACATGGAATAGAAATTCCAATCCCCGACGCCTCGCCAAGGCCACGCGACCACTCTCGTCTTTCCATTTAACACCAGCATCGACCTAAGCTCCTACATCTCCAGCCATGTGTCCTAAGCTCTGAGTACCGCCGCCCGACTGGTGTAAGCTGAATACTACGATGTCATAAAGATAAGCCCCGTTCAAAATCTGATCGCGGTTGACTCCTACCGTCAGTTGACCACAACCAAACTCCAACACGTCTGGCAAATCGTGCTCCACGGAACAACGTATGGCATCACGTCGTACGACGTGGCACATGATCCTAACAACGCTCGAGGTGTAATCCACGGCATTACGCAAGACTACAGCGACGAAGACATCAATGATCTCCTCCGAGTACAAGGTGGGAAGATTATCTAATTTCGACTACTGGGAGCCGCCAATACCATCATGGTGACCCTGGAGGGTCCGCACCTGCCTCGATACGCGATCTTCGCCCTCACACGCTACCGCATTTACCCACCATGAGTCCGCACTCCACAGCGCAAGCACTGATTTCGCATCGGCCACCAAGCTGATATATGCCCGCACAAACAAGCTCACTGCTTCTGCAAACACTGCGGTCAGCGTTTCCCACCAACGCAGGACAACAAAATTCCAGAACACGAATGCATACTCTGCTGCCTAAACTGCGGAGCCGACCACAGTGAGACGGCACCAACCTGCCCCACCCTCCAAGCGGATCTCCAGGCACGAATTCAACGCTGCCGAAACCCACGCCAGAGGAAGCCGACGCAACCCTCTCCGTCCAGCAACAACAACGCCCACTGGCCTAGCCTGGAAACACGCAATCGTTCCTCGGCACTCGCACAAAGAGTCTTCTACCCATCAGGCCCAGCAAGAGTCTCACAAATCCCGCTGTCGGGAGATCATCATCATCGCCACCACCGTCATCATCCTCGGCACCGCCGCCGGGTGACCCTGGACTCTTCCCGCTGCTCCGCGCGCGACCCTCTCTCCACCAGATCGCGACCAGACACGGCACGACTCACACCTACCTGTATTGCTATGCTAGATAAACCTACGCAGTTCAATCAATCTTATCTCGACCACGACATGGTGGCAGCGGTAGTAGCGTAGCAATTCAGCGGCTACAGTTCCCCACTCATCCAAATTGATGCCATGGCCCAGTCGGAGCAGCAACCAGAAGCAACGGCTCCAACGCCAGCCTTCAACCCATTTGTCGTCGCTCTCCCAGAAGCTTGACTTCCGCCGTACAGACGACTGGCAGCCCTGGATCACGCGACGGGATCGCTACCGAGTCATCTCAGGACTCAGCAAGCAAGACAGCGCTGCTCAGGTAAATATCTCTTCTGTACGCCATGGGACGCGAAGCGGGGGATGTTCTAGCCTCTCTCAAGCTCAGTGACGAACAAAAGCTCGACTACGAGTGCGTGAAGAATGCCTTTGAAAAGCATTTTATTCCACGGCGAACCATCATATACGAACGCGCTACGTTCAACCGCCAAAAGCAAGAAAGTATCGTGGTCGAGATAAGATTGATTGAACTGCGTAGGTTTATTCTAGCATAGCAATACAGGTAAGTGTGAGTCGTGCCGTGTCTGGTCGCGATCTGGTGGAGAGAGGGTCCGCGCGCGGAAGCGGCGGGCAGAGTCCAGGGTCACCCGGCGGCGGTGGCTGATGATGGTGTGGCGATGATGATGATCTCCCGACACCTCCCCCACTTTGGAAGAACAACACTCACACTTCCCCAAAGCGGTCAGGTGGACGACTCACACGTCCACTCCTTGTGACGGTAGGTGCCACGGCCGGTTGCAGGTGTCCTCTTGTTCGCCGTGTAGTGCCGGTCGTCGTCTGCACCACGTAGGAACGGGGTTGAGGCGCTGGCCCTAGAATGTGGCCGTAAGACGCTGCTCCCGTCAGAATTCTGACCGCAGTTCCAGGTGGAAGGGTGTCGAGCTCACGTGTTCTGCGGCGCTCGTCATAGTGTTGGCGCATCTTCTCCTTGTATAAGGCATTTCTGGAGCGAAAGTCAGTGGTGTCCCAGCGAGGTTGGAGAGATTCTGGTTTTACTGGCACGTTTGTGCGCAGTCTTCGTCCCATGAATAGCTCCGCTGGCGCGTAACCTTCGATTCCCGGAGTCGAACGCTGAGCCAGCAATGCCTTGTGGATGTCTGTCGATTTGCCAAGGAGTTGCTTAGCCGTTTGGACTGTCCTCTCGGCCTCCCCGTTGCTCTGTGGGTAGTACGGGCTTGACGTTGATTGGGTCACTCCCCATTCCTTCAGAAACACTGCGAATTCGCGTGAGGCGAATTGCGGTCCGTTGTCTGTTCGGAGAATTTTCGGCGCTCCATATCGTGCAAACATTGGGTCGAGGACGGCGATGATGTCCCTGGTCGTCGTCCGCCTCAGAGGTTCCAGCTCGAAGAACCTTGAATAGTAATCGACAGCAATCAAGTAGTTACTGCCTTCGTGGACGAAAAGGTCCATGCCGACGACTTCCCATGGGTAGTTTGGCAGTGGAGTCGCCAAAACGGAGGTTGACCTGGTTTCCGGTGTTCTTGACAAACAGGGCACTTTCGGACGAAGCTGTCGATGTGGAGCCCAATGCCTGGCCACCAGACTGATTCTCGTGCTCTGGCGCGGCATTTGGACACACCCTGGTGACCTGTGTGAAGCTTTTCCAGGATTTCGAAGCGTAGGGCTTCCGGTATGACGAGCCGATTGCCCTTGAACAACAGTCCGTCTAGTATGGCTAGTTCGCCGGCGACTTCGTAGAATTGGCGGACTTCTTGAGGAAGCGTCATTTTATCCGGCCATGTCCGAAGGGTGTACTCGATTACCCTCTTCGTTACCGGGTCTGTCTGTAGCTCGTTTTTGATGCGGTCGAGCATTTCTTGGGAGGCTGGAAGCTGTTCCAGCGTGAGGAGCTCGTACTCTCTGGTGTTGAGTTCCCTTGTACGAGAGGCTGTGTCGGGTAACGGCTTGCGTGAGAGCACGTCGGCTGTGTACATCGCTTTTCCCGGAACGTGTCCTATGGTGTAGTCGTACTGGAACAGTCGCATTTGGAATCGCTGCAGTCGTGGGCTCAGCTCGTCGAGTCGCTTTGTTGTCATGAGGGGAACCAGCGGTTTGTGGTCTGTCTCAATGTGAAACTGCAGTCCTAAGATGTACATGCGGAAGTGATCACATGCCCATGTGATCGCGAGCGCTTCTTTCTCGATTTGAGCGTAGCGTTGCTCCGTCTCAGTGAGAGAGCGCGATGCATAGGCAATGGGCAGCCGCTTGCCGTCGGTCTCTTGTAGCAAGACCGCACCAATTCCGTAAGATGATGCGTCCGCTGAGACTATGAGAGGCTTCTTCGGATTGTAGTGCGTCAGAACTGGTGTTTTGGCTAGAGCTTCTTTCACTGCTTCAAAGCTTCGCTGCTGGTCGGGTCCCCAGAGCCACGCAGCGTCGGCGCAGAGGAGATCCCGCATTGACTTCGTTCTGTAGTGCCAGGTGTGGCAAAAACTTGGCAAGGTGGTTTGCCATCCCCAAGAACGATCTCAGTTCTTTCACATCTAATGGTGGTGTGATCTGTGTGATCGCATCGACTTTTTCCAGGATCAGGCTTCACACCTTCGCCGGAAACGATGTGGCCTAAGAACTTGACCGTCTGCTGTAAGAAGGCGCACTTGTCGATGTTGAGTGTTATGCCGGTTTTGCTGAGTCGTTCGAAGACTTTAACTAGGTTCGCGTCGTGCTCAGCCCGTGTTTTCCCCCAGACGATTATATCGTCTTGCAGGCAAGCTTGGCCTTCCAGCTACCTCAAGGACTCTCAGCATTTCGCGCTGAAAAACTCTGACAACGACACAATCCGGAACCCTCAACAGGTGCCCAACCAGAGCAACAGACACAGCAGCCAGCACCTCGATGTACTTGGCCCCAACCGAATCGGCCCTCTCCTCCCCAGCGCCCTCGACCGCCACTAACCCGGACCAACACCGAAACACCATCTCTTCACTGGACAGGTGAGTGGCCCAACGGCTCCTCTCCCGTCCCCTTCCTCCACCCACATTGTCACGCCACAACAATCACCCCTCCTACGCCCTGGAACGCTTCCGGCCCCGGAGTACAATACCAATGACATGTTATCCCTCATACGAAAACTCATCATGGATTTCATACCCACATTCACAACAACACTAACTGCTCAGCTTCAGCCCCTCATTGCACGAGAAGTCAGCAGCCAGCTAGCCGAGGCGACAGACTGCCTCCCCCGCAAACGCGCACAAACCACACCAGTTGAAATGCATTTGGACAACCATGAATAGCCACCACACAGCTACCAATTACTTCAGAATATGGCAGTGGAACAGTCACGGCTTCCGGAAGAAGAAAGCTGTTTTCATCCAATACATTCTCCAATCTAAGTGTCCCCTAAATATCTTCCTCCTCCAGAAGACAAATGGCATTTTCTCTCTCCTGGCTACGATCGTTACAGTCAGGCATCCATACCCCGCAAATCATCCCAGCATCATCCTGCTCCACAAGCGCCGGACAAGACAGTAGCATATGTGCGCAACCACCACCCTACAATCCAATACGACACTATACACATGAACACCTCCAACATAGAACAGGTGCACACGGAAAGCCATCAATAATGGCATCAAGATATACATCATCACGCACTTACTGGTCGCCATGAAAACGGACCGACATATTGCCTCCTTGGCACCGGTATCTGCAGCAGTGGCACTCTCCAGGCCAGCACTTCCTCATAGCAGGGGACTGCAATGGCCCACAACATAGCTTGGAACTACAACACAACCGAGCCAAGAGGCCGCAAACTCGAGAGTTTCATGCAACAAGAAGCCTTCGCCCTCCTCAACGATTTCACGCTTCCAACGAGAACTGGCAACAGCAGAAGAAGCCGATACCAACCCGGACCTCACGTGGCACAAAGGCCCGTACGAGCCACACTCGGAAAATACCGAAGAATCTCTTGGAAGTTACCACTGCATTATTCAAGTCACCCTGCGGATAGGCATCACAAGTACATTACGCAGGCGTATCATACAATGCCACATCACTAATTGCCATAAAGCATGTCTTGACATGGAAAGCTCACAAAACACATTGTCCTACCCGGAATGGTTATCATCCTTCCAGAACATTCTTAAAGCCCACATAAAACATATCCGCTCCACGAAAGACTACCCTGCTTCGGATACTCACCTGGTCTCCCTGTGGACGCGCCCGCAAAATCTACTCCGCAAATGGAAAAGACTGAAGAATAACATCAACCTTCACCAAAGCATTCAAGACTTCAACTATGAAATCACCAGCTATGCACAATACATCGACACGGATCAATAGCTCTCGCATTGAGAACATCTGTCCCAGCAGTTCCACAACAGGAGGATACGGAGCATACTTCGTTCCCTCTTCGGGAACACTACTCAAGGAAATCCCCTCGCCAAGCTCAAGATGAAGAACAACTACACCGAAGACCAACTTACAAAAGCACTTCGGGATACCTACTATCTGGAACACAACCAACTGCCACTCCCTCTAAAGCCAGAAGTCCCTGAAACACACGAAAGCATTCAGTCCGACTTCACCCTCAGGGAACTCAAAGCAACCCTTCGAACACTTCGGCGAAATACAGCTCCTGGGCCGGACAACATCTCATACACTGCACTCCGGAACCTCTTTCCTCGGGCAATTATGGACCTCTTATAAAATATCAATCAAGTCTGGCGCACAGGGATCCTCCCCTCAGAATGGAAGGAAGCTAAGGTTACTTTCCTGCCCAAGCTGGGAAACGACCCCACTATTATCACAAACCTGTGTCCGATTTCCATGACCTCCTGGACAGGAAAGGTCATTGAAAAGATGGTACTCACCAGACTTGAATGGCACATTGACCACACTGACACCCTGCCATCAACCCAAATAAGCTTCCGACGACACATGAGTGCCCAAGATATTGCGCTTTGGTTACAAGCCACAACTCAGGAACACCCAAGAGCGGCGCAGCTGCGTACAATCGTAGCAGTCGATGTTAAGAAAGCATTTGATAATGTCGAACACGCCAGCGTACTGCGGAACCTCCAGCAGCTCGGGGTCTCCGGCCGACTATACAATTACGTTCAGGCCTTCTTCACGCAACGGACGATACATATACTCGACAGTGAGGGACAACTATCAGATTGCTTCCCTATCACTAGAGGCACGCCACAGGGATCCATTATATCCCCGATGTTATTCAACATCGCCATGGTGAACCTCCCTCCCAACTCAACCGCATACCTCATATCTATCATCCATTATACGCTGATAATATCACTATCTGGTGTAACACAGGCAATCCTGGGGAACAAGAAATGGCACTCCATTAAGCTCTCGATACAATCGACACTTATGCAAACAAAATTGGTCTATCCTGTGGCCCAGAAAAATCTGAATACATTGTCATCAATATATTCAGATTTCCAGAACAACCCCATACCCCATAAGACATGTATCCGCGTCCTTGGCGTCATATGACAAGAGGATAATCGGCACACAATATGACTTTACAATACCCTTCGAACTATTCATAAGATCAAGAACATCCTCCAACGGATTACCCGCCGGAACAAAGGAATGATTTAATCAGTCCTCCGAAGAATAACGGAGGCCCTAATCTACACACGAGTACTGTGCGCATTACCGTACGTCCGGCTGACAACCACAGGATGCAATGAGTTAGAAGCAGCACTCCGTCTGTGTCTCCGAACAGAACTAGGAGTGCCCAAAGATGCACCCAATCACCTCATAGAAGCTACATCCCTCCATAACAACCTCGAAGACAGGGTCTCCGTCCACCTTGTAGCACAACGTGTCCGCCCCAGAACCACAAAACAAGGACGAGCCCTTCTTCAAGGACTAAGCCACATTGTACCCCCGGCATCATCTCCCCCTCAGCTTCCACCCTGGAAAAGAATACCACGACTCACGGTGGCGCCAATACCCAAAATATGGATCCCATCAGCCACTCTGCCCATCGCCAGATGAGAGCCATCCCCTATGACCAAAACGGCCCTGGCATATACTACAGCCGATGCCAATTTCCACGAAGGCACGGCATACAGCCGTCCACTGTACTACAGGAACGATCACCCACAAACATACCTATTTGCCCACGGCAACAGACGCACAAGAACAAGCAATTCTCGAGGACATCACGCTGCACGAGCACCCCACCACGAATGTCGTAATTCGCACGAACAGCCAGGAAGCTGTGCGTGATTTTGAGCTCAAAAGGTTACCCCCGCCATCACTGCAGAACTGCAGAGCTACCTAGACCTCCATCCCCTCATTCACATTCTCTTAGTGTGAATATTAGGCCATCAAGGCATCACTGGGAATGAAGCGGGTCATTCCGCAACCCAAGACAATCAATATCCGGGTCCCGCCAGCCCCTGGCCATCGGCTCCTACTACTCAAGCTCTCACACGACAGCAGCGGCAAGAACGCCATTCACGCCTTCGCACGCTGCGGCATAACGCACGCTCTCTACCCTTCATCCCGCATGTCACATCTCGAGAAGACGCAAGCATCGATCTTAGACAGGCACAGACCAACTCCCTCCCCTGCGACCTCTTTCTCCGTCATATCACCCAACAGCGGCTAATCCCCAATGCAAGGTCTACGGGGGCTATACCACTCCAGAGCACACCTACTGGACATGTCCGCGAGAAGCTAAGCATTTCAACAACATATCCTTCCCTTCTAACACTCCCTTCTCCTCCTCCTGGAAGCACTGGGTCACTCCACCACCCCCTGAACTTCAGGCCATCTACTGGCCACGATTGCTACAACATATTAAAACCATCCACGATAAGAACTCGTAACGTCCAAAGGGCATCCCGGACTGGGGATCAATTTTAATTTGTTTTGTCATAAATAAAGTACTCTCTCTCTCTCTCTCCTACGCTCCCTTTCATACTAAACCCGAGGGCAGCTGATGCTAAGATACCGTGAGGTCGATCAAGCCATAGAGTAACACAGTAAACGAAAAGAGTGGCCACTCGAGCCGATTCGCGGCCCAGGAGCTAGGGACTACGACGACCGTTCAGTGGCACTGCAGTCACACACTTAATTTAGACATTTATCATATTTTCACCCTTGATAAATAACTCTACTCTATAACCTAACATTTCAAAATTAATAGCAGCTCCAAATACTTTTAAAAACAATTTGAACAGCTGCGGCTTTGGCTGCGGCTCAGTGGATGGCTTTGGGGCCGTCGACTCGGCGGACGGTGGCTTTCCGGTCACGTCGCGCGAAAGGTCGGTTGGGCTGCGCCTGAATGGCTCGTGCGGGCTTCTCGTCATTCTTCCGTTGTTAGAAAGGTGAGTCGTTTTACTGACACCGTATTTTGCTTGCTTTTGGCTATAGTTGGACGCACGGGCTAAAGCGCGAGCTAATTGCTCTGGATGAAGCCTCGGCAGTTGCACGTGCGCGTGCGCCGTGCAGCGAGAGCGCCAGTCAAGGCACTCAAGGCATACTCAATTTCATACCTCATGTGCATTGCTGTCAATGCTATACTCCGTTTCACCTTATGTTGTACCGCAGTGAAGGCTAGAAGCGCGAGCTGATAGGATTGAGTAGCTGCCCTTACTGCACGAGAGCTTGTGCCGCCGAGATGTGCTCCTAGCAAGGAGCTCGCGCTTGTAGCCTTTCCTGCGGTACATCAAAAGGTGAAACGGAGTATAGTAGCGCGAGCGCCTGGCTTTCGCGCCAGCAGCTTGACAGCGTTGTACCTGGCGCCAGGTATGAAGCAGGGTACAGGTAGCCTTCATGCGCGCTTTGCTTAGGGCGAGGCCATCCTAAGCAAAGCGCGCTCACGAGGAAAATACAAAGAAATGGGGTGTGACAATACCGTGAAGGCTTTTCTTTATCACCACTCTTTATTGTCGCTTCAACAATTTTGGTTTCCAAATTGCTATGAAATGAAGGCACTAAATTCGCGTAATCTCAAATTGACTTGTGCTCTTTTCGTTTCCCAGCTGATGCCGCCAGGATGTTTGGCTACGGCAGCTACTGTTGCGTAGCCTGGTGCGGAAACAATAAAAGAACGCGCAAGAAGCCAGGAACAAAGTTCTTCCGAGTTCCACGAGACGACAGGTTGTTGGTGATTTTAATTTTTGCACTCCAGAATGTCGTGCACGGTTTTTAAAAATGTTTTGCAGGATTCGATTGTGCTGGCATGTCCGTTTCGTAAATAGAAACTTGGATAAAGTTCGCTTTCATTCTCGCGTCTCTGGTGTACAGCTTGAAAAGTTCAGTGGGTAGAACTTCATTCTGGTGATGTGTTTGAGCCTTTATGTTGCATTTCATAAGATATCTGCAAGAGTAAAATTAATTTTATTGGGATTTTATTGGGCCGTGCAGACTGCACACTAGCCATTTGTTGGGATTATTTGCAGCAAGTAGGTTGCACTCTACTCCTCTACTGGTCTATTGTAGTGACTGCTTTTCTAGATGGTCATGTCTGTTATTTCCTATTATGGTCATGTGGAATGTGTAAGTTCCCATTTTGATCTTTGTTAATACTCTCTTAGGTCACTCATCTTGGATGCAACTTCCTTTTCTTTTGGACATTGTTTCTGCTTTACACATATGTGAAGCGTGAAGGAGATTGAGATCAGGGTGTCTACCAACCTGGCAAGCCTGAAATTCTCAGGGAATTTCGGATCACCTGGAGAAGTCAGGGAATTATCAGGGAAACTGTCAAAAGGTTGGCTAAATCAGGGAAAGTGACCAGTGAAAGTGGCACGGTGTTGCGTAACGAAGCCCGGCGATCAGGTGTCGCCACGGCTCTGCTGAATAGCATTGCCCAAAATGTCATCCTTCGAAGGAAGGAACAGCCAGGGAATTTTATCGAAATAGTCAAGGAAAACCTGGAAAAATCATGGACTTTGGAAGAAGTCATTTGGTAGACACCCTGTAAGATGTACTTAATTAGGCAGTGCAGATTGCATGCCAAGCCTTGGTGGAATCATTTGTGATGAGTGGGTCGCAGGTACACCGGGCACCAGTCTGCTTGTAGCAGTCTTTTGTCAGCCATTTCATGTGTGCTTTTTATGGTAGTGGTCATGTTAAAACTTACATGTTAAATGTGACATGTTAAGCGTGACATCAACGTAAAACCTGCATTAGTCCGTCGGTTGGCTTTCAGTTCTTGTTATTTTGGTCATTATTGTTACTTAAATCGGCAGGAGCAAGGTATGTTTAATTGTGCAGTGCAGGCTGTGTTAGGGTTATTTAATGACTATGTCACAAACTAAGTAGGTCTATACTAGTGGCAATCTCGTTTAGGCATTTACTTGTCTGTTTTTTCTCATTGTGGTCATCGTGCATCTCAGAATTCTTCTGCTGAACTTTTTATTTGCATACAAATTGCATTGGATCAACGAGCTTTGATACTGCATGGCCAGTTTTTTTTTAGTATTTGTTGCTGATGCTGCATATGTTATATATGTGTGTGCGCCTTCCATGGAACTTGCTTGAGAATACAAAACAGGCTTTCAATCCAATTGCAGTTGTAATTCCAGTTGTTTGATAAGATTTTCATGCATGCCATAATATGCTTGTCGTTTTTTTGTAGGATGTACTGTTTGTGAATCCTTGATACACGGTGCTTGTGTTTTGTAGTTTTTGTAATTATATACGAGGCACAAACTGCCCATCATATTTTTTGTTGCGAAAATAAACTTTGTTGATTACTCCCTGGTGGTGTTCTTCTGGGCAGCACAAACCTACATGGGTTTCCTGGCTTGTAAAGTCAGTGTTAACTGTATATAGTATTGTCCATTAGTTGTCCGCATTAGGATTCACACATACGTGTGAAGTAATTATAGCTGAAATTTGGCATGCGGGAATAGTAGGAAAAACATAACTCGCGGCAAACCAGATGGCGCAGGCTACCGCCCAACACACTACGCCAAACTAGATATCTATTCTTCCGGTAAGTTTTTTATTGTGACTCCATTCATTCAGTTGGGGACTACGACGGCCGCTGGGTGCGCTCCCTGCCAGCTAAATGGGCCGCTGGGGCCTATGGAAGTGTCCGCTCTTTACCTTGTGTAGATTACTCGGCGATCAAGCTGCGCCTAAAGTGCATCCTCACGACGGTCGCCGTCCTTGTGTCTGTTTGATGTGTCATCGGCCAGACCAATTGCGCACAGTGAAAGGCGCCGTGATTCTGCTCTTTATCTGTGCGCCAATGGCCTAGCCGGTGACAGCACAAAGCTAACAAAGACGACGAGCGCCATGGCGCTGCCCGTTTTGGTGCTGTTCGATTGGTTCCGTTGGAAAAGCGCCTTCTGGGCGCTGCCATCTTTGTCCGCTGGGCTGTGGAACGCTTTCTGAGCACGCGTGCGCTATTGCTCTGCTGTGCGGTAGCATCAGACGCTGCATGCGTCCATAGCTCAGTGACTCAGCATGTTTTGCTATGGGTGATAAGCGATGGAAAGCTCGATAGACTGTGATGAATGTTCGCCATCACCTCAAGAAGGACGGGCGCTGATTGAACACGAGTGCTGAGTCAGCGTTCGGCTGGGACTCGTGCTCAATCAAAGATGACGCGAGCGACGGCCGAGAGCAGCAGTCGTGGCCGGTCTGCGCCTCGTGTTGACCTTCTTTATAGCTGACGCAGAGTATTCAGCTCCGTTTTCTGTACTTCGCTTTCGTCCAGACGCAGCCGACGCTACCAGCTAATGGGACCAATCAAACAGCGTCAAAAGTGCGAGTCACTAGGCCTTCCCCTGTACACGAACGGTCCAGCGATGATAGAGCGCGTACAGAAACATGCCGATCAGCATGATGATCCGCTTTTGACGCTGTCTGGTTGGTCCTGACAGCGCGTAGCGTCGGTGCGTCTGGATTTAACCTGAAACGAAGTATGGGAACTGTTGGGAGTGCAGACTTCTTCGAACTGAGAAGGAAAATAAAGGGGAAGAGGGAGACAGAGAGAAAGAGGGAGATAAGAGGAGAGCAAACGTTAGATATGTGAGCCCAAGCGAAACTTTCTGCCATGTACAACAATAAAATACTGATTCATATGTATTTTTTTAAGGTCCCCTCCTCCCGCCACACAATGTGCCTAGCTATAGGGGGTATCTCACTGGACGCCATATTTGAGGGCGATGTTCACAGCGTATGCTCAGAACGAGCTCACATTAATAGCTTGCTAAGACCGGCAATCTTGATGGTGTGGAATGCACGTGGCAAAAGGACTGTGGAAGCTTGCCGTCAGCACGGGCTCAGCATTTGCGCACACAGATATGGCCGGCAGTGAATACTCCCTATAGTATTTCTTGTGAACGAGTTTCAAAGTTACTATAGTATTTCCCATACCAGAAGACGTGGCGCGAGTGTAAAGCGTATGAGTTCGATCTACGACCCGGCACGTTTTGATATGAAGGACAAGATTTGTGATCGCATAATTCATTCTGCGTGATGCACGTTAAAGACAGGTAAGAACTTCTAGGGCTGGACACTTCATCGACTAACCTACCGATTAATCAATTAGTGCTTTAGTCGAGAATAATTTGCATGTGACTAATTAGCTACATTTTGACAAACCAAAATATAAACATAATTCGTGGCTTTCACAACGCAGACGTGGACGAGTACACATGTATGACGTGAAATTTTGACCTAAAGTAAATTGCAAGGGCGATATTTGTAACTCCAAACAAGTGGAGAAGGTTATACTTGACCCAGCCACTTCAACGCCGTGCGAGTGTCCGTTTAGCGCAGCAGAGGCTATTGTGAACAATCAAGCTTGGGGAGTTGGCTAGTGCAGAAGAATATCAACCAACCTCTTTGCCTCTGCGGCTGAAGTAACAATTTCTGGGTGTAAGTGTCATTAACTGTTCTCAACTACACAAAAAGGTTGATTTTAAAATCCGAAATTGTACATTGCGCCGTTTATCACATATTCAAGAAGGGCAAAAAATTCATTTTTGACTTTTTTTAAACTATTATTCATGGGAATGAACGAAACCGAATAATCAATTAATTAATCGATTATAGGGTGGCGATTAATCGGGTTAAAATTTTCAGTCGACGTCCAGCCCTAAGGAGGTGTACTGCGCCCAACAAATCACTCCTCAACAGCGTTTAAACAGGATCGCCGCATGTAAATCGCAGATGGACCTTTCGCCCCTGCAAACATTCACAACAACAGTTGGCTACAGACCCCGTTCGAAAGTCTGTCCTCTGTTGGAAGCTGAAAAATCCCTGCACAATGGCGGACACTGACGACACAGCATAGCCAACGCTACGTGACGATGAATGTAAACACGCGGCGACAAAAGCGCCACGCCACGGCGCTCGTATCTGCCAGTGCGTATGTCATCATCGGATAAACCAATCAAACGCAGGCATGCACCGTGACCTTACAATTTTAGTATGTGCGTTTGTACTCGTGTTCGCGTCCCTTTTTAGATTTGCACGTTCGGCAGTATCCGTTGCTCCGCCATCGTGCAGTGGTCGCGGCTTTCTAGCCATCGGCACGAGACTTTCGGAAGGGTTCTATTGTTCATTGAAGAAGAGCATTTTTGTGAACCTACGATATTATGCTTGTCCCTCTAATCGTGCTCCGCAATATTTGCGAGGAGAAAATATGTGTCGCTTTAACTTTCTGGGAATGTTACAGACCAAGCACGCATGAACTGGGTGAAAATGCGGATTAGAAAGGAATGACTGGCGTATCTTACTCACCCCCGAAATATGTAGTGCCAGCGAGTTCAGGCTTTACCACTTTTAAAACGAAAAATTCATATAGCAGTCTGGACCTATATTTGCTCGAATGACAGAGTCATGACTTAATTCATTGATTTGTTTCAAAGGCTGAAGCTATAACCGGAGTGGAAACCTTTGAAATGCGTTCGCACATCCTTTTTTTCTTTCGTGTAGTATAAAACATTGTTTGACACCTGATGTTACGGATTATCAGGTTATCTATGAATGTTTGCTTCTGAGGGTTGCTCCTGTAGTTCCCGAAACCTCACTTTGACTCCTAGCGCAACCACACCTTCACATCGCGATGCATTGCATTTTGGTGAAAATTACCTTAAGCCCTACCTTCTACCTTCTAATATTTGTTTTAAATAAATAAGAAAGCATGAATACCGCATTCGGAATGTGTGTGACAATTTGAGTCATTTATAGTATCTAAATACGTTCGATATACTGTCTATTTTCCAGAAATTGATTGATACTTATTTTTGTTCTATGCGTTATCTCTAGTAATGATGTGCACATGTTTTTCAATTGCGTTGTGTGCCCTGCCTGACAAACCTTCGTTTAATATGTTAGAATTAAATGTACGCTACCTTTGTGCGTAATAGGCTCAAGAAAATACTCACACAAGAAAAAACAATTTAGCTTCGACCTGTTAGCGCGGTTGGGAGCTACGCGCTCGTGGGACCACTCAAACGTCCATCTCTTCGCCACGGCATCATGCTCTGACCCATACCCACGCGCAGGGATGGGGAGTCAGGAGGCGAAAGGCAGGCGTTTGATTGGTCTGGCGAACCCGTATAGCTGCCACCGCACTGTCAGCTTAGGGGATAATAGGCGAACGAGGAAGAGATAAACTGTGGCATGTAAGCATGTAACAATCATTGTATTCATTGATATAAAATTGTCGCTATAAGATACTGTATTACCCTTCCTAATGACTCTACATGTTTTAAATGTTTTTAGGCTAACGTTATATGCTTGCATATTCGCCGACAACGCGCAGCGTAATATTCGTCATCGTACAACTCTTTCTCTCCCATAAATAACTCGGGCGATCAGATTGCGCGCGATACACGCTAAACGGAGCTTCTGCACGGCGCGGGTACGCTTTTTCCATTCACAAACCTATACCTAACACCCACGCGTAGGCTGTCTGACGTGCTGCTTTCACGTGAATTCGCGGTATCGGTTGGCAGAGATGCCGAAATTGGCGACGGTCGCCGGTCCGGATGTGTGGCCTCGGGTATCCATTCCTTTTTGTCGACAATAGCTAGGAGATACGCCGACAGGCATCCCTGTGACGGCCTGAATTTACCGTCGTAGGCCATTTTTGCGACCGCTTTTTTCGGAAACGGCCCGCGGCGCTACCTGCTGATAAACTGTTTTTATATAGAGACACAGCAGTGATTTTACGGCGAGCAAGTGTTCTAATTGTTCAATAATATGCGTCTTTGGCGCATCGGAACGCGAAGAAGGGCACGCCAATCAAAGGGCGACACAAAGAACGCGTAGATAACGCGCGATGACGAGGGCAGCGAAGCTCGCGCCACCGTTGGTTGAAGTCGGGGTGAAACAAACGCACAAGGTGAGCAAGAAGCAGACGAAATTGGCACCGTATAGACGTTTGCAGGTACGGCGTCTGGGCGCTGCCATCTTGCTGCTGGTGTGAGTAGATCGTCTGATAGTCGGGCATTGCTGAGGCGTACCCACGGCCTCAGCAATGCTTGAGACAATTTCTATAGGTATGCGTATACGTGTGCGATGGCTGTCCGTTGAGAGACCAAAAAGAGCGGAAATTAAATTCGGGAGGAACTCGTTTCTAAACTTGGAATACGAGCTCAAGATATTTACAATGACGTTAGCTGCACTAGATAAAAACAACGACATTATTAATATTTTTTAAAACTGACGTTGCCGACATTTGTTGTTGCAAGAAAACAATAAAGATGACATGCCACCACCGCCCAACCTCGCAGAGAGCTGAGGGCGTGCACAAACCTGATAGTTCTTTG
Organism: Ixodes ricinus; assembly: GCA_037355805.1. Taxonomy (NCBI): domain Eukaryota; kingdom Metazoa; phylum Arthropoda; class Arachnida; order Ixodida; family Ixodidae; genus Ixodes; species Ixodes ricinus. The sequence continues at coordinate 23,004 of JAZHYW010049559.1, read as the reverse complement.
GAGCTTTGCTTGACAGGGGCATGGAGACTAGGACTGTAAAATGAATGAATTAACCTACCGATTTTAATCATTTGATTCATTATACGCCGACACATGTCAGAGGATTAATCGGTGAAACATGAAACCCGACAGCTAAGTCGAAAATTATAAATAAAAGTTCTCTTAACGCTATACGCGATTTACTGTTTAACTTCCTACTGAGAAATATTCATTTTTGTGGGCATTGTGTTTCGTTTTTCATGTAGCTGCTGACCACGGTAAGAGGCAACAGATCATTGATGGCCAGGAAGTCGGCGGAATTATTTTTTTTATCTATTGTCTAATATCTAAATGCCATAAATATTTTTACGTAACACCTTTCTCGCACTTTTCAATAACTTAAGTAGCACTTAGTAGCTCACAACTTGATATCTGTAAAGACTAAATGTGTATGCGTACCTTTCTGTTCTCTCCTCACGGCCACCAGGTTTTGGCATTAGGGTATGTGGCAAACACAATAATAAGGAAGACGAGATAGCTTCAATAAAACGTATACTGCTTCTGCATCGCAAAGGCTATAGAACCCCAAGAAACTGTGTTGCACAAACTTCTTAGTTAATCGACTACAAATCATCGAATAATTAATGAACCAATGATCGCTGATTAATGGGTTAACAACTCTAGTCGGTGCACGACCCTAGAAAACAGTATTTGTCTTCATCGATATTATGAACAGAAATAATGAAGGATCCGCCGCCCTTGAAGCAAATGCAGGCAATGCAGACCCAGACGCCATATGTTAGTTCTCCTGTCGGTTTCTTTGCGTGTAGATTGGCGTTATAGCGGCGCGTACTCCTGTAATCGCAGCTGCGTGACGCACATTCGAGACTCCGAGGTTAGCAGTCCTGCTACACAAGTGAAATTGACTCCCCGCGGCGGAGACAGAACTCCCCGCACTGCAAGGCAGACTAATACCCCTGTTTTACGGGCGCCTAAAAGGCCTTCTGAACAAGCTCTTTAAAAGAAAAATCGGGCCACCAGCTCGCAATGTTGACTCACACATCAGCGCGCACTGGTTCGCCGATTCTTTCAAGGAATGTGTTCTGAAGGCCCCTCAAGGGCCTGCAATATAGGGGTATCTCTCCCCGCTGTATAAATATTCGCACAATAAAGTTTATACCCTTCTGATGGCAGGAATTATTAAACCTAAAATAAAACAAACACACACAAAAAAAGTGAAGTCTTGTGGGTGATGTTTTTTTTTTCTCTCGATATTTAAGGGTATCTCGTACTGACAAGAAACGGAAGCGCCTATACTCATTAATATGGAGCAGTGATGCAAATGTAGTAGGAAAATGTGAGATTCCATGCGCGGGGATTTGTTGTTCCCTTGTGAACTTCAAGGCAGAACGCTTCTTTGTTCAGTGAGCAACGTGCACGGTACACTCTTAATCTGGGGCCGGCAAACGTCACGGCCATAGCCGTGACGTTCAAAGTTTTCAGGACTTAGCCGCGAACTGATCCGGCCCCGTCAAAATAGCCGTGTACAACGTCACGGCTGGAGTGGGCCCCTCCCCTCTTTAATGGTGCGAATGGCTATATAGGTGGCTCCGTAGGCGGCCCTGTAATATTTGGCGGCCCGTTTGTGCAGGGCCGGCAAAAACGGGCCGGCTATGCGCATAATAGCGGAAAAAAACACTCTGCTCTCCGCTAGATGGCGGCAGTTGCGGCCGCCCAGCGTGCCCCGCGGGCGCAGCCAGCGGGCACGCATGCGCATAACGGTAATTTCTCTTCTCGGTGTGCAAGGACGACGAATTTTGAATGTACGAAGTACGAATCTAATCGGAAGCATCTGCGGGTGACGTTTGTTTTCATATCATGGTGATGGCAGCCTATGTTAGAGTGTGCGTCGAAGCCGCGGGACAGTGAGTTAGTTCTTCAGGATGCTCACGTCGAAGGATATCAAAGGAATGCAACGCGGGCGGTGTAACCATGAGGGAACATGTGAATGCGATGGCGTCGCACGGCCCGCTGATCTGGCGGCACGACCAGCGCGACCAGCACGACCACCACTTCTGGGCCAACTTGGCTGGTGCTGTTACTGCGGGCACAGTCCTCTTCAGCACAACCGACTGGGTAATTATGTAGCTCACTGGCTAATAACGGAATAGAGTCAAGTGTTGAAAGAGTTCTGCTAACTAGTAAGTTTTGTTCTCGCCAACAGAGGACATCTTGAACCCTGTCCTGGACGATACAGGTATCTATACACAATATTTTTGTATTCTAAGAAGCACGTTTGGAATCGCCTCTTTTCATATTATTCGGATACCGGCTGGCGTCGGCGGTGGAAAGCGGAAAACAGGTTTACTGTTCACCTTAGCATGGACTTACCACAACGGCTACAAGCGCGGACTCTTCGCGTTTGACGCCGGCTCGGCTGCGCACAAGCACTCGTGGAGGGTGACTATTTGTAAAGTAATCGGGTCACAGTCGCAGCCCTTACGGTTTGCCTATGGTAAGGTGAGGCAAAGAAAGCTAACTGCCAATGCCTCAACGGTGGCCACCTGCATTTTACAGTGACAAGGTGTAAATAGTTTATAGGGGGGTACTTTTCTCTTGCCGAAGTGTCCGCCGATACAGCACGGCGTATACGGCGCACTCATCAGCTTGCCGTCCGAGGTATATAGTCGCGCGTCTCGGCCGGCGTCGACGATCGCGTTGATCAAAGGAGGACGGCCACACAAGGAACATTTATACTGAAATTGATGATGAATGTAACATCTAGAATACACTAAGTTTGTCCTTGTGTGTGCACCCTCCTTTGCTCACGCGACCGTCGACGTCGGCCGAAACGTTTTTTCTGTGTGAATGAGCCTTCAGGGGAGACTCGCGTCCCTGCGCCAGACGTCCAAGCGTGACATGTGAGGACAATCTCCGTCCACCGCATCGCAGCCTACGAAGTACCGCTGTCCGCAGTGAAGGTGTGCCACACTGATTGCTTTAAAGTTTAAAGCATGTTGAGCTCTAATCGGTACGCGCCCGGAAGCGAGAAAGACAGGCAGCAGTTCTACGCACGCCCAAGCAAAGAGAATATACTCGGGTGTCTGCGTCTCAGATGGCTTCATTCCAGCTGTCGCTGTCCACCATCTTACGCAGAAATCTTACCAATTTTTTATAAGTTTGTGCTCATGATGTAACGAAGTATACATGTGAGATCTTATTTCAGGCACAAAGTTGGGGTCGAATTTGGATTATTTATAAAAAAAGATTTCTGTTGGTGCAACTGCGCGAACCGCAAGTTGCACACATTTTTGTCCTCTTGTTATTAGCAATTGAAACGTCTAAGGCGGAAACTGACCTTTTCCAACCTATCGGAGGCAGCATGCCTGACTCCTTCGCATTTCCCTACATCTTAAGCTACTGAATATAACTTTTTGGTGACACTCTAAGAATAAGCTTTTATTAGGCTAACTGAATTTAAGAAATGTATTGTATTAAACAATATTTTTGAAAAAATGTCAAACTATCTTTTCTACAATATTTGACGCAGTTTAGCAAGGTCTTTACCCTGGCCTGACCATACTTCTAAATTTAGTAATTACAGAAAGTTAATTATTCAAAATCTTTGACACCATAATTATCCGAACGTCAAATTTTAAGAATTTTCATATTAAACAAAATTAGCTTTTTATGTGCGACGTGTAGTTTTTGAGCAACGATTTAGCCGGTGTTTTCATGACGCAGCCTGTATGGTATAGCCATGGACCTGTAGATCCTGGCAAGTGGAAAGCCTCAGCTCCCCTTCCTGGTTGCGTCAAAATTTACTGTTTTGTTCCCACTCTTCAAACTGCCGCCAGAGCTACAGGGTCTATTCATATGACGTCAGACTGCTTTTTAATGTCGAGTAACTACACACAAGCATGGCCGCCGAAAGCAAATGCGGTTATCTAATTGGCGAATTTGTTTTGCCTTATTTTGTTTTCTGCAGAGTTTACGAATAAACGTTAAGTTAGCGGCCATGTTTGTGGCCGATGACTCAGCATCTGAATAGACTCTAACGTCCAGCAAGCTACTTTCTAAAAAAACCTGCTGTTTGCTAAATTTTAAAACGTAATTAGGATACAAGACCTGTTCTCTCTCCCTTATTTTCTTATAATAAAATGCTGAAAATTCTTAATCGCAGCAGCATCATGCCTTGACGACAGAGGCAACTGGCCTTCGGACGTGCCGCGGAGACCCGTCTTATGGCATGAAGCTCCGGCAGACTGCAACACACTTGGCTCGGAGAGCGCACCTGCAACTGTGGCGGGTCCTAGTTCACCAAGTGTGTCAAGTGAAAGCAACGGCCATGCTTCCACCAATGTTTCAGCAAGTGACACAAGTTTTCATATACTTTTCTATTTTATTGTTTGAAAGTGGTATTTATTACAACAAAGCACCACCTGTATCTTACGCTGTGCATCTAATTTAAAGAAATAAATGGATTGTTTACCTGCGGACCCACTGTTCTTTTAAATGTTTAGAATTCATCGGCCTTGCCCTTGAAACAATTCCTGTATATTTACTTTCCCCTAGAGCACTCGGGAAGTCAATCGCTAAATTATACAAATTGAGCTTGGTAATGATTTTCCAATATATTTTGCGACTCAAAAATAAAGTTGCGACGTGACTTCTCACAAGAAGACGTCAGGCTCAGTACCACGTCACAGCTTCGATTTTACGGTGAAATTTTCCTGTACTTCTCATTCGCCTGGCTTTCTTCATGGATCACAGTCCTGGACCCTCCGAGATACTCTGCGGGGAAGTGCACGACGGGACATTTTTATAGCCAGCAGAAAACGGGCCACCTAGGAAACGGGCCAGCTAGAAAACGGGCCCGCTAGAAAACGGGCCCGCTAGAAAACGGGCCCGCTAGAAACGGGCCCAGAAACGGGCCAGCTAGAAAACGGGCCAGCTAGAAAACGGGCCGGCAAGATCCAACTTGTCACGGCAAATTTTGGGGCCACCTAAAAGGGACGGCAAACGGGCTGGCAATTTTAGGTGGCCCCAAAATTTGCCGTGACAAGTTGGATCTCATTTGTCACGGCTATAGGTGGCTCCCTAGGTGGCCCCAGATTAAGAGTGTACACGGAGGATCATTTATGCGAAATACAAACAAGAAAATAAGTTAGCGCAACTGTAATTGTTGGCATACACTCGCCCACTGTTACTTCGAGATCCCAAAAGAACTAATCACAGCCCCCTACACCTTTAAAACGGGAGTGCGCGAACAGGTCAATATAACCACCAAAACCTCAGGAACATGCTGCGAGCAGCGGCACAGCCAGCAACAACAAAACAAAGCCACAGGTTGCCGCCATTCAAAGACCCCACGTTTCCGAAAAAAACAGACCCAACCCCGTCATTCCCGGTGCCAAAACGTCCTCCCTCCCCTTCTCGGACGCTCGGCGCGCCGCTCATGTACTCCTCCCCGTGCAATTTACGATGCCCGAATCGGCGCCAAAGAAGAGCGCGCATCGCAGGCCGTCGACGTCGTCGTCGTCGTGCGGGCCCATTCGGCGCCACTTTAAAGGACACCTAGCTTCCTTTACCCCTCGACGGAGAAGGGCGACTCTTATCATCATGGTAGCCCCGAAAGTTGACAGGCTGCACTTGCTCGTCTTTTTCTCGTGGCGTGATATTTGCCTCCGGCCGCTTGCGTCCCTCTCCTGAACTTGATCCTCGTTGTACGCCCGTCGCAAAAATCACCGGGTCTACCCCTCCGAACCGCACTGGGTCACGAACCAGAAAAAATAAGGAGTGGACGTAGTGAGTGCGGAGGGAACGAACGGGAAAGAGGAGGAAGAGGGTAAGGGAGGTGGGGGGCAAAAACGAGCCTGGGCCCCCTGAGGGTGATAAACACGCGAGCAGCAGTTTCGCCCTGGACATCTCCTCCTGCCCCGAACTTTTTTTCCCACGGGTCGCCGCGGTGCGACCGCGCTCCACTGGCTATTTCGAGCCTCTTCGAATATAAGAGGGACCTTTTCCCTTACCTAAGTAGCCGCCTAGTTTAATCTCGGTTCACTGACGGGCCCTTGCTTCTTTCTTGTCGTTGCTTTTGAGTCGCTTCCCCTTGAAACATGGTAGCCACTTGCGCTGCTCCTCCGGCTGATGGAGATTCGGTCCTGGCCAGCTTTTGTCTTTCTTGGGGAGCCCGCGCGATGGCTCTTCGCCTAGCCCGAGGGCGCACCGGAAATCAACGAGCGTCGTCTCCCAGGGCTGACCGGCGCCGATGCTGGAGCTGCTGCGTGCTGCCCTCTTTCTTTTTCTTTTTGCTTCTCCGGTCGTCGGAGGATGGTGCCGCCTCCTTTGGTATTCCGGTGGCCTGGTGGTGAGTACGCGCGATAGGAGCTTCTGCTCGGGATGAATGGACGCGTTGCTGTCGTGAGTCGCAGGGTTAATTAGCCCACGCTGTCCATTACGCAGCCTGTAAAAAAGGGCTCTGGCCTTTTTATTATTTTTTGTTTTCGTCTTATTTTTCTAGCAGTGACTTCTTATCCGGAAAGGCTTGATCGACGACGGCGGAGAGCGATGTACGCGTTCACGCGGCGCGGGAGAAGTTTGCTGCGTTGTCTTCCGGTGTTGAAAAGAGGAGCGGCGGCGGTGCTTTCGTGGTTTGTTCAGGGGGCAAGGGAGGGTTGGTTGGTCGCTTTTGTTCAGTCATTGGCACCGGAAGAAGAAAATAACCACATAATGAACAGCGTGTGCATAATCTAACGCCCGGTATTGAAGAGAATGACGACGGTGAGGTATAGACCGAGAAGCCAAATCGAAGTTCATAAATAAGGTGGTAGTGGTGGCGCCCGATGCCTGAGGTACGACTCTTACGGTTTAAGGTGTACGTTTGCACGAATTGCACGAGAATAGTTGAGGCTGGAAGCCAGCAGAAATGTGTTATCTAACAAACAATGCTGACTCTCAGCTTCGTATCTCATTACCATGCAAACAATTGAACTAGATAAAACTGTGTCTAAGAACAAGCGAAGAAATTGAACTGTGCCAAATTCTTGGGCCTTGCCAAGCTTCTGAGGATGGACATAATGCCACGAAAGTACTAATTAATTATATCACCAATACTCGTTATTCTAAACACTCTAAAGTTTGGTGTAAAAAGTGTGCATTTGCTTTTGTTTTGATTTATACTATCTTTCCGCTTTTAGCTTTTCTCCCCCTTGTTCTATGTAGACCCTAACCCAACTCTCTTTCCTTTCGTAAAGTAGCAAATCAGCTCTAAATGCGGGTTGACGTCTTTGTTTTTGTAAATAAACAATACCGTTATTAGAAACTATATGATTGATCAGTATATAATTCAAAAGGTAATTAAGACAACCAAAAGAGCAGAAACTTTTGCCCTCATTGCTTACGTGCGCAGGACGACACTACTATAACATAAACGCGATATTGTAACTTTTTCGCATTTTACTGTTGTAGTCTAGTGTAGAAAAACTATACTTTTACAACCTAAATATCTGCCCCACAGTAGTTCATTTAACAATATTATTCGATTTTTTTTTCATGACCCCCTGCGCGACTCCGCGACTCCGAGGCAAATCGCTGTCGTCCGGATCCTCGGTTGGGGGGTGTGATGTTTGGCCGAAATGGCAGCAATTGTTTGTAACGGAGAGTCTAATTTGGAGAAAGACAGCCTGTGATAACAAAAGCTTTGGCTGCATAAAGAAAAAAAGTTATGTAGTCGAAAATAATGTTACTTCACTGGGTCGTGACATATGCCACCTGCTAATTTGCGTAAAAACTTTCGATTTTTTTTCTACGTTATAGCCTTTTAAATGTAAAACAAACACACACAGAAAAACGGCATTTGCGTGCTCGGGTTATTTGTATCGCGCATTCTGTCGTAATCTGGAAACACGGTTTTATTGCTTTGATGACGCCTTTAGGCAAGACAATAACCGTACCTCTTAATAAAGACGCGTTTTCACTCACTCACTCTGGACACACTCTTTTACAAAACACACCAACTCAGACATCCACACAAAACGGCAAATGTGCAATGATACTAAAATTCATCCACAGTAATCTCTGATCCAATACTTCAGTCATTAAAGCTCGTAGTCTTTGATTTACTTTATTTCAGTATTGTCTGGGTATATTTTTCTTATAGGAGGAGCGATGAATCCCGACTTGTGTAGAATAGTGTCTGTGTTAATTAGTATAAAACTTGCTGTTGAAGGCCACAACCTACCCAAACGCTTTTGTTCCTGCATTGCTCTAAAATCACTGACCCTTTTGTCCTTGTCTATGGCCAGTTGAGTCTAGAATAACGCAAGAAAAAATTAGAACAAATCAAAATAACATAAAATAAACAGTTAAGACACTTAAATTTGCCTTAACCACAGTGTCAATATACGAGAACAATGAAAACACACAATATATTGAAAAAATATTATTCACAGGAACACGAGCTAACGACTTCTGACGAGCTTCTATAAATCACTGGGGTGGAGCTTACAGAGACACTGACACCCCCAAAATTGTATTTGTATTATTCCCAGGCGATTTACCATGGTGTCAAACGACTACCCAATCAATATTCTGCTAATTAGTCACGTATATTTTAATAAAGCCCAAAGACGCAACTGCTCGAAACCGAAATCAGGGCACGAGCACGGAGTAATGGCCGACATATCGAAGGAGAAAGGAGAGAGTTGCCGGAAATCACAAAAGGCTAAACCCGACCGCGTTTTTTTTCTTCTCCGCTTCTTTGGTTATGCGAAGCAGACGACAGCTTTAACATTGTAATGGTCAAGAACAAGAGGGGGAACTCCTCGTTCGCAGTAATGCAGCCAGTCGACTGTAGATCAGAAAGTTTGGTGCCAATTCCCTGCTGCAAAGGCACTCCCCAGGTTCGAAGTCGGGCAGCACCACGCATTGGCCACATTCGCACCTAGTAAAGAAATCGTACGTACGCATATTCAACACTAAGTACGCACTTCATGCTTGGCGTTTGCGCGTGTTTCAAGCTCTTACCAACTCGTGTTCTTAAGACGAGCGATGTCTTCAGGCAGTAGAAGGGACGACGACTCGGCGACGTCTTCGGGGGAATCAGCTTGGTGGGTGGGAGTGTCGTACGGAACAAATCCTAATTGTTTTGATCGGGAAGAAAAAAATTTTTTTGAAGCAAGACAGATTCGCCGGTTGAGAATTTCGCACGTTGAGAATTACGCAGTGCATCTGCTTCCGGTACTCTGGAACATTTGTTTTTCAGTAATCCTATTTTGTAGTTTTTTAAAAGCCCATAAAAAACGGTGTAATATTTTTTTTCTATTTTTAATATTGAGCTCGTGCCAATGACCCACGACTTTGATTATATTTCGTGGTTGTGTCTAATGACGGCAAGCGACCACGGAGAAGAATGAGCGCAACTCAAGCCGGCCAGTTCGCGGTCGGCGGTTTTCGTGAGGGAAAAAAAAGAACTAATTTTGAGCCGCAATATGTGTTTTGCGTAGCTTGGCTCTCATATGTAGTGAACAAATAAAACCCTTGGCGAGCATGAATACCCTGTCAGTGTCCTTTTAAAGCTGAATTACTTCTTTTCATTTTTCATAACCTTCGCCATTCTAGACTTTCGGCGCCCTGCTACCTTTCACGCATGGTTTAATTTTTGTAATATATTTACCGTCCCACCTCAAGATATTATGTTCCTGTCCTGGCTCAGTCACTTTACGCTTTATTGCTGAGGAGAGCGACGATCCATAGCTATACTTTATCGCACACGTTGCGCGCAACTCGATTGGAAGCACTGGGGCGACAATGCAACTGTGCAAATGGCTTTATTTTTCTGATCACCAAAGAACAAAAATAAAAACATCTAAAGTCAAGCACTGAAGACGGGGACACACTGCTTATACATCATACAAGAGAAAGTCTGCAGACATCAGTCACCGCGGTATCCGCAGTTCGAATGCCGCGTGCCTAGTTTCTTTTTGAACTCGTCGTCATGCGGCAAGCGAAGCACGGATCTTGTGGTGACTTGCGCTCGAATCATGCTTGCACACTGTCTTTTGTATGAAGTATAAATAGTGTGAACTAGGGCACCCTAGTGTGAACCCGGCTTAAGACAGCGCTGCATGCACGGGACACCGGAAAATAAATATCACCACTTCATATGCGAGAAAAAAAGTCACAGTTTTATGTACAATAAAGAACAGCTAAGTGGCGCGTGCTTGTCACTTGCGCCAGGAAGGAAACTATACTTCGTTTCAGCTTGGGTCCAGACGCAGGCGATGCTACAAGCGCGAGCTTCGGGCTTTCAGCGTCCCTGCCAAGCACGCGCGATCGTGCAATGCAAGCACTGTTCAGGGCCACACGCTCGCGCTCGTAGCATCGGCTGCGTCTGGACCCAAGCTGAAACGAAGTTAAGCGCCAAACACAAACAGTTTCGCGCAGCGTTGCATATACATACAACGGTTATGCGTGTAGAAAGCAATCCCAGAAGAGTTTGTAAACCATTGTTTTCATACCTTGTATCGCTCTGTGTGCTTTAGTCCCTCTCAGCAAAAGAGACACAGGCGTGGTGAGTCTTAAAGGGGCTGTGCAACGACACTGGGTAGGAATATTTCTTACTTTACACCAGCTTCCTGGCACTAGTGGGACCCAAGAATACTCGAACGCAACACCACTGACCAAGAAGCGTCTTCGTCGCGGCGGAATTCAAAGGATGAAAGCGGAGCTTTTCTTTCAGTCTCTCCTTCCAAAGCCGCCTTTTGCTCCTTCGCGAAATTTGATGACGGAGCCGTGGGTACAATGGCAACAGTACGATCCCCGGGAACCCGTCACCGAGCTTTGCGATCCCAGCTGTGACGATATTCAAATGCCGCTCACACAGTGGACGTGAAGACCGCGTACGCATTCGATCTGGGCTCGTGACAATCGATGCCTCGACATGCATTCGGGTAGTGGCCCGTGTCCAATCGCTGCAACGACGACAGTAGCCGAGCCATAACAATGTCTGGAACTCAGCGCGTGTCCCGTGCTTTGCCAACCCCAGCGCGTGGCTATGATCAACATTGGCGGCATATAATCGGCCAAAGATCAGGTGGCCGCTTGTGGTGGTGGTGGCGGTAAAAACTTTAATTGAGTCTGTTCAGTGATGAAGCCCCCCGTTCAGGTCCCCAAGTCCAAGGCCCCGCAGGCCACGGCTACCCGTCTAGCCCGTTCGAGCAGCGCTCGCTGCCGCTCGGGCCGTGAGCTGAGCAGAGCGGCCTCCCAGGAGGTTGTAGTGGGGTTAGAAACGGGTCATGACTGCTACCCCGACAGGGGAAGGACATGCCCAAGTACAGTGGTAGAGGGATGGCCGCTTGTTCTGGCTGCAAGTTGAGGGGGTGAACAGTGCTTGTTTTTCGTTAATTTTTTTTCTGGAACTTCTATTGCGTGGGGTGAAAAACGAACGCGTGTTTCATAGGTCATTAACGTCAGGGATCCGTTTTAAGCGGTATTTGCGCAAAGTACAAAAATTGTTGCATTGCCCCTTTAAGGCTGAGGCCCCACGACGGCCATCTTGAAGAAGCTTACAATTTGACCCCTAGATGGCGACATCGATCCGTGTGGCCAAAAATCTGTGGTGTGGCTCATGGCACCGATGTTCTGGCTAGTCCCCTGTGCACGTTGCACGTCCACCCGTGCGCTCACCCGTGTCACGCGATACCAGCACAGCCCAGTTTGCTCCGCTAGACCAGCCAGCTCATCTATCGGAAGATGCCAAGCTGAATAGCCTCTGATATGGGCTTTTGATCCGCAGTGTAGTAATCTCTACATGCTTTTGTGCAAGGCATCACGAAGTGCGAAAAAATCTTGCGGCCTAACTTCTTAATTTTTTGAGAATAAAAAAAAATCTATTTGTCGGCATAAACGTTCAGCGGGCCCTTTCTTTCAAGACACAAGTTGACGAGGACGTCTGCTAGAAAAGTAGGGACGCTTGGCGATTGATTTGTCTGTTCAATATAATAAAAACTAAAAAGCGACTGGATGTTACAGGATATACTGTTTCAACGAACAAAAAGTTAGGGGGATCGGTGGCCGAGTGACTTCGAAGAACTGCATTAAGAACATCTAGCGGGCTAGATGGTTGTACACATTAAAATATTAAAGCGCAAAACGCTATTTCCTGTCTCCCTCGTTCTACCTTCCTCGTCGCTTTGTGCTTTAATATTTTAATATGAGTTCGAAGAACAAGACGCGCTGAACGGCCGCGTTGGAAATGAGCTTCGTCAAAGAAATCTCAACGGCTAAACCTAACCGGGAATAGTCTGAATATGGCAACAATTGAGAAAGTGCTCCTTCTGAATCAAATATCACGGAATACAAGATTATTTCGCCCCCTCTACCGAACAGTAAGCTACTGGAGAACTAACTGATTTTTTACGGAGATCCATCGGCTAGGCCATACCGCACTCACGATTTCGGTCCTTCTTTAAAGAAGACAATCAGTCCAATTGAACTCTCGTCCCCCGGAGCCTTCCAATAAAACCACGTATGGCTGCTCACAGTGCGTTCTGCCAAGGAGAAAGAAAGATTGCTATAACTTCGGCAAATTCAAGTAAAAGAAAAGAACTGCTTTGTTATTAACGCGAGTAAAACAGCAGTATCCATGAAGGTGCACTGGGTCCCAACAAGCGTCCCGGATGCAGACGTAGCCAGTGCTTTGATTGCTTATGGTAAAGAGCGTCCTTCGTGCCAAATGGCACTACTCCGACCAGTGTCGCCCCATCTTGGCAGACCGACCTTAAGTTGTATAAGCACTAAACGTGCAATTTTTTGTTGTTGTTGTTGGGGCACAACTTTGGCTATGAAGAGGTAGAGATGACCACAAGTGTAGTATCAAGAGAATTAAACGAGGGATGGACTGCGGACAACTTGCCACGGCAGTTCCAGACTCTAGGAACCGCTCTTCTTGTCTCCGTGCCGGGCACAGCGCCACAGTGCCTGCGATGCAAGCCAATAGGACACGTTCGAGGTCAGTGCCGCGCTCCCTGGTGCAGCATATGCCGGAAATACGGGCACGAACCGGAAGACTGCATTCCAACCAACACCAACCGTACAACTGCCTCTTTTGTGATTCCTACCTAGAACCTTATGGACACAGAAGCAGCAGCAGAATCAGAGGTATCTGCTGAGGACAACAACAGTCCCAAGGTAACCAACAACGAAACATCTACGCGAAACGACAAGGGTGCAAGTAATCCAACACCGTCATGCCCTGCAACAGTGAAAACAGTGAACATGGACGCCATCACCATCGCATCCAACACACCTTTCTCTATCTACCAAGTTGAAGACCCAGCGAAGTCAGAGGAAGAAGAATCCGAAATGGAGAAATCGAACGAGAAGGGAATGCTCCGGAAAAGAAAGGGTGAGGTAGTGCAATACATATCAGATCCTGGTTTTGCACCTTAATGGGAGAAAGTAGAAAAAAGGAGGAGAAGAAAAAAGAGAGCAAATCTTTATCTCCCAAAGCTCCCATGACCGAGCAAGACCCCATCCTGCCCGAGCACGAGCACCCGAAAAACAGCAAGAAATAACTCCCCCCCCCATCCCCCTCCTCCCTCCGGGAAGTGTGATATATTTTTGAATTGGAAGCTCATACGTTTTTTTTCTTCTTTTATACAGTCTATGAACGATCTGTTGCTGGGTCGCCATGGTTACGCTGTCCTTTATGGTATGGTGTTGTCATATTTACATATCAACATACCCCATTTCCCATTTCTTTTGTGTTTTAAACCGTAAATATTGTTGAAAGAAAAATGACCGCATCTCCACGTTGTGAATGATGTTGATTGGGGCGAAGCTCGGGTGGTGCTGCTGATACTGATTTTGGTCATAGGTATTGCTGCTTGCTGTCGGCGTTGACGCTTTGCCGCCGCTTCCCGAGCTCTTAACTCCGGGTCCGCTTGGCGTTTTTAACGCTGTGCACTAGCTTCTCGCGCCCTGGTCTCCGGAGCAGCTTGCTGTCTACGTAGACGCTGATGCGCTGCATGCCGAGCTTTTCGGTCCTTTTCATTCATGGCAGTAGGAAAATGTGTGGTTTTCTTCTTTTTCTTTTTTGAAGCAGACAGATGGGATGGCATCTCAAACCCCCTACTCTTTTTTTTTCTTCTTTTTCTTTTTTCATAATTTTTTTATATTTTTTTTCCAATTTTTTTTTGCCCTACACGAGCACGTGAGCATGTGCTCACGTGCTCGTGAGCACGTGATCTCACGAGCAGAAGCACGAGCACCCGACGCCGGCCTACGGCGGACGGACATACGGACATGGCTAGCCCCTAAGGAGCTTCGCCCCTAAAAAAGAAAAGATCGGTGGCCGAGTGGGTTAGCGCACACCAGCTCGGAGCACGTGGAGCGAAAGCTCTTGCTGTAGAACACAGAGATCCCGGGTTTAATACCCACCCTGCCCGTTTCGATCTGGATGAGCATTGTACCGGCGTGCGGTCATGTTTCACTGCTGCGTGATGCACGTTAAAGACCCCAGGCTAGCGGTTGTGCTGCACTGGCTAAATGTCTCATCTAGAGCTGAGAGGCAAGTCGCCCGTTGAGGCAGACTAAGTTCAGGATGTATAAACATGCACACAACCCAATTTTGTTTTTTTGCAAAAAGTTAGGGCTCAAATTAGCTGGTGATGGTTGAACATATTTTAAGACAACACACCGAGACTGGAGAAAAAACAACTGACCTTTTTGTGTCGTCCTTCGTTATTTTTTTTACCAGTCACGGGGTTTCGTCTTAAAATACTGTTTCGTATTTTGTAGGAAGGCCCTCCATAATTATTTATTTAAAGTACCCTGATAAAATCTCTACCCACAAAGAACATTATTTCTTGAGGTGCCGACTAAGTTAGGTTGAGTAGATCGTTCCGATAGAACGATCAACTCAACCTAACTCGATACTTCGCCGGGTATGCATACCATATCGCTATCAAAGTGTAAAACGTATCTGGGTGTTTTCACCCCAATTCAGGCACGGTTTTTGGGTTAATAATTAGATTTTTACGAAAGCGTATAATTTTTGGGTCCATTGTTGAAATAAAAGTGAACGCCAACGGCAATCTTGGCGAATTTTTTTTCCCTCAATTTATTTATTACTGATGCGGCCGAGACAATAACAGACGTTTCTCCCACCTGTGTGGGGATCGCAAGTTTAACCTCTCGCTATTTTGTTACTTCTCAAGTAGTTGCACCAGGACTTTACTCTGACACTTTCTAAATGAATATTTCATTATGCTGAATTAATTTTTTTTTAAATCCTGTATTTTAAAGTAATATGAGAAAATGTCTAACAATCTCCTGCTTATGATGTTCTGCAAAGTTTTGCAAGCTGTTACGGCGGTTAAAGCAAGTAGGCAGGAGAGCTGGTTAAGGATATACATCGGATTTTCGTGCCTGTCCGTCCTTTTTTGTCCCCTCGCTCCAGGGTTACCTTGTCTCTCCTACGTCAGGCCTGTTTAAGACATTTTAACGACCTTGGTATCACCAGAAAGATCAAATGTAACTTTCTTTAAAAATATGATATCCATATAATATGTAATATTTAAAATCCGTTGTAAACAATTGCTTAATTTTTTACCAATACCGAGATATGGTCGTGATCTAGCATGATATATGAACTACTGTAAACGACTGAATTTTCGCGAGGACCTAATTTTCGCGAATTTCGCGAGTCGCCTACAATTCGCGAAAATACGTCCCGCAAACAATTCGGGCAATATGTGAACGCTGCGGAAGCTACACTCGATTCGCGAAAATTATAACCCGCAAATAATTTCAAATTTTCAGCTATGGCCCGATTCGCAAAAATTCGAGCCCGCGAAAATTAAGTTGTTCACAGTATATATCGCTATTATTTTGTGTATGCAGGGTGTTCCACGCAACCATAGCCAAGCTTTAAAATTATTCTGGTGTATCTTGGGAAGACGATATCAAAGGAATAAGGTTGTTCATTGTTGGAGCAAGTCAGGCTATTTTTGTATTTTTCCCAATTAACTAATTAATTAAGATTAGTTAATTAACTCTTGAAATATTCAATTTAGAGCAAATCTTTCCATGACAAAGTTGTAGAGCATGCTCAGAAACATCCAATTCAGTGTTTTGTATCAAGAAGCCTTAACATGGTTCTTTCGGTTAACCTCAAAATAAACACGCAAATTAATTTAAAAAAACACACACACACACACACACACACACAAAAAAACGCGAATTTTCCAACCGCGGCTTGTCAACAGTGCTCTATTCAGCATGCGGGCCTAGAATATTCGAACCCCGGCTGAGAGCGCTGCAATACAAGGCGCGCAAGCGCAAAGTCACGTGTTTTTTTCGTAATTGGCGGTCTTTTTTCGAAGTCCAGAAAAAAAGAACCGTGTTAAGGTTTCTTGATAAGAACCACTGAATTGGATGTTTCTGAGGACACCCTACAACACTGTGATTGGAACTTTTGCTCTAAATTGAATATTTTAAAAGTTCATTATTAATCTTAATTCATTATTTAATTGGGAAAAATACAAAAAATAGCCTTAACTGCTCCAACCAATGAGCAAACTTATTCATTTGGTTGTGTCATCCCAAAATACACCAAAACAGTTTTAAAGTTTGGCTAATGTTACGTGGAACACCCTGTATAGCTGGAAATAAAGCTTGAATCTTGTTGAATGTAGGTTGGAAAACGGCAAGCTTTGTTGCGGAGTAAGGCAACATTTTGCTTCGCATTGCGCACTATTTCAAATAAGTTTAAACTGATGTGTTAAGTATTAATTTTAGGTAATTATCTATATTAATGCCACATTATTTCCGAAATATCGCCTATAGATGCTGACACAACGCACCATGGATAAGTTTCAAGTTTCAATTGCAACCATACAAAGTACTATATATTTATTTTTTTTTTTGATAGAACACAATCATACGTTGTGACTAGTAAAACACGATGCAAATAAAAGAAAATAATTGTAAGAATATAGGTTTCAATTTTGCTTTTTGAGATATTTGCTCGTTCAAATATACAGCTTGTACCCCGAAGTATTTAGTTATTTTCACAGAAAATATAAACTACGCATCGCCGAGCGTTCACTCTGCTCTTAAATGTAGCGCTAGCGGTTCGAACCATGTGCCAAAGTTTGAGCACTAACCGTTATCTTATTCAAAAGTTAATAAGTTACTTTTTTGAAAATTTCAATGGGAAAATAAGGTACATTTTTGAACATCTTCGGTAACTGGCGCCATAGAGCTCCATGTATTCGAGAACTCTCTCGGCCGCCGTTTTCCCGTTAAAATTTTCATAAAATCCCGTATAGCCGTTGAAGAAGTAACGGTCAGTGCTGAAACTTTGGCATCTGGTTGAACCTCAGCGTTACATTTAGGCAGAAAATGAGTGTTCGAGAATGCTTAGTTTCTTTTTAAAGCAAATAAGAACTTTGAAAGTTTTTTTGTTTTTTTGTTGGTACGGGGGGGGGGGAACTTATGTATAAAACGGGATTTTATTTTGTACATCTATTATCGAATTCATGCACTAAAACAGCTAGGTTCGAGCGTTTTGGTGGCATCAAGGTTCTTAGAATACCTTTTATAGGTCGCATGTAAGAACGTGCAGAGCTTTGCCAAAAGTCACTAAGAAGAGAAAGTTCGACATTTCTAAAAATTACTCCAAAATACTTTTTTTATGTATTAAGCGTCATAAAATCTATTTCGAAAGCGTCACAGAAGAGTTCCAGTGCAGTAGTGTGAGAAGTGAAAGAATAGCGAGCGGTCAAACATGCAATCTCCGACAGGTGGAAGAAGTATTAGTTTTCGCCTTGGCCGTTTCAGTGATCAACAACTTCAGAACCATGAATCCGGCGAGCTCGCCGTTTGCGCGGTCGTTCATTTCAAAATTTCCAGGCTAAACGCGTTTTTTTTTAAGTTGAAAATTTGGTTTTAATTTTGTTTCTCAATAGAGACTAAAATTATATCTACTAAATTGTCTTATGACAATAAAAAGCTTATAAATATTACCCTCTGAAAGTCTTATACGGGATACGAGGGTACTTGGGGAAAACAAGTTATTATCGATGCGAGGAGAAGCCTATGCCAGAATTTCTCTCTTTTCTAACAGCCCCTGCTCCACGCACGCTAACCTAATGGCTTCTCATCTTTGTTTATTTTTTATTTTTTTGTAAATGGGAACTTGCATACACCTTGGCGAAGTACAGTGCTCCCTTAATTTAACGCCGCCAGGAATAGTCCGTCGAATTACGTGGTGAAACCTTGACTCCTCCGATCGTTCTCGAGTTATCTACCTAACTTCCGCGAATGAAAGGAGGATTTTTTTCTGAACAATGTCGGCGAGTAAATACGATAGGTTTGGGGTAATGTCACACTAAATCTTCGCGAGGTCGAAGCTAGTTTTGCGCAGCAGCGCATGCGAGAACCGGCTTTCCCACGTCGCCATGTGTCTCTCATGGTGAAGTTCCTAACGGTGTATACTCACACGACCGAGGTTTCTTCCTCAGAAAGGAGCGAACGTCATCGCGCTTCGAGGTCACGTGCGCCACATTACGGATGCTTGTTAATCCCGATACTCCGCCGAGAGCCGAGGATTGCCCCATCGTTCTCGCGAGAAAAGAAGATGGCACGGAGCGACAAATTCGATGGCGTGTGCAAAAGGCATGTGGCAAGCTTGAAGTAGTCGCATTCTAGCACGAACAGCGTCAAACTTGACAGTCTGACATTGCTGTTGTTATGGCGTACTCACACGAGGCAGATTTTCTCCAGGTAGGGGACTATACGTCGCCTTGTTTTGAGGTTATGTGGGCCACGTCACGGACACTTGCTAATCCCCATACTCTGCAGGGAGCCGTGGACAAACTGTTCGCTTCCTACAGATTGTTCCATCGAATTGACGAGAAAAGATGATGGTGTCCAACGATGAGTTTGTAGCGGCTCCGCGGCGGCAGCAATAACAACGTGGCTCATGAAACGAGCCACGTTATGGTGTATCCACACGATGGAGAAATCCGCCACTTTCTCCGCGGAGCGCGCATCACGTGCGACATACGTCATCCCTTTGACGCCGCGCGGCGCATTCTCCTCCGTGGCGGAGGCGCGTAGGCTCGCGCTGACAACACGAGTGCTCCGCAGGTGCACGCGGCGGAGCCGGGGACGGAGTTTCCCGGGGGGTATCCACACGAAGGAGAACTCCGCGGACGGATCCGTGACGTCAACAACCCGGGAAACTCCGTCCCCGGCTCCGCCGCGTGCACCTGCGGAGCTTTCGTGGTGGCAGTACGAAGCCTCCGCGCCTCCGCCACGGAGTGGAACGGCGCCGCGAGGCGCAAAGGGATGACGTGTGTCTCACGAGATGCGCGATCCGCGGAGGAAAGTGGCGGATTTCTTCTTCGTGTGGATACCCCATTAACAGCACCGCTCCACGTTCACACTCACTCCTCCAGAGGCGCTAACTCGAGACAGAACATCGGCACCATCCGGCTCCTTCAACGGCCTAGCTCCCGGTCCGGCGACTACTCCTTCTTTTCTATCTTTTTTTCTTTGCAATGAAATGAAGGGCCACTTTGGCCACTTCCAGTTAAATTAGTTTGATGATGTGCGTGAAAAGCATGGTGGATGCTGAAAGTCACTGCGTTCTTGGATCAACAAGTCGAAGTTGACAGCCCGACGCTGCCCCCATTTACGTCGATGAAAGAAAAATAAATCCCAATGCCAGACTGTCGACCTTGGCGCTGTTGGCGTAAGAAGACGATGACTTCAAACTTACACCATACTTTTTACACACAACATTGAGCTTGTCGTTCGACGCCATGTTATTTCCTCGCCGGAACGACGGGACAATCCCCAGCTCTCCGCGGATTGGCGTAATACGGGAATTAGTAAACATTCGTGAGGCGGCGCACGTGTCCTGGAAACACGATGAGGTCTGCTCCTTTCTGTGTAGAAACCCGTCATTGAACGAATACACCGTAATTTGTTGTTGAATGTTAAGGCAGTGGAAAATTAAACTACCCCAAGAAGTGCCGGCAGGCGCCTCTTGGGCTAGTTTCATAGACAGCATGGTGACTCCGATGAGAGCTAGAAATTTAGCACGATGGTACGATGCTCATCCAGATCGAAACGGGTGGTGGTGATGTTCGAGTCGATGATTCCTGGGTTCTGCGGGGCATTTTTTTCCTCCGAGTTATTTTCCCTATGTGTTTAGGTTTGAAGCCAAGCGTACTAATGAACAGGCGCTTGCCTCGCCCGGCAGTTGGAAGAACCATGGACGGGCTAGAGTGAACAGGTACTATCTCGTACGGCTTTTGCACGGTGAGTGGTTGCTCCCTGCGGCCACAGCTCGTAAGGGTTGCTGTAACCATACCCTTTTTACAGCTCTTTAATTCCTTCTGAGAGGCACGTCGAGGCCGCCTGCCTACAAGCAGGGACTTATCCGGAACAAAGCTTCCTCTTCGTCTGCTTGAAAAGCGAGTTACTATAAAGAAGTTTTTTTTTATTATCGTAAGCCAAAACATACTTCAATCGCCTCACTGCAGCTATTTCAGATATGCTTATTGCATACATTTTCAATCGCAGTGATCAAGGAACAGTTTTTCAGTATGACTCAGGCAGTGTAAAGCAAGGTAGTGGGGTCGCACCTCCACGCGGCTAAACAAGTTACATTGCTCTTAGGCGAGAGTGAAAACAGCAAAGAAATCCTCTCTCTAGCCCGGCCATTGAAGAACATGGGCAGCACTGATTATCTCGCATAATCTTATTTCACAACACTGCTTGCGGGCACTTTCAAGAACAAAAGAGAAGCGCGGGGAAACTTCACGAGCTGTGATCCTGGGTGCTTATGAATAGTTGCAAAGGACAATACGTCATGGTGTGTAAAAAGCACCGTGGAAGCTTGGAGTCGTCGCATTATTAAACTAACACCGTCAGAGTTGATCGTCTGAAATGACTTTTATTTCAATAAATGAGAAAAAAAATCAAAAGAAAGACAATCTAGGGAGAGTTTAGCCAGTCATGCAACGCTTTTGGTAGAACATTTCACGGGTAAGGATTTTATTGGACCGATTTCCCGAGCGTCAAATTGGAGTCACACAACTGGCTTTGCGTTACCTCGCTGAGATGCCCAGTCGCTAAAATGGGTAATAACGAATTAACCCCAATGACACTTTTTGGACATAACGCTGTTGTGTATAGAACTTAACAACCTGTCTCGCGGCCACAGAAATGAAGTGAAGAGCATCAAATGAGAGGAAGAGAAAGTGAAGATCAGTCATGGCTGCGTCCCTTGCACATCTGCGTGTAGGCGTCTATAGACGCTGTGCAGCAGCTGTACATGGGCGCCGCCATAAGCGACCTTCAGATTTTGTTTCCTCTTATTCTGTTTACTTCACTTCAGCATTACCACTGCAGGCCAGGCTATTGCCATTTTAGATTTTCACTCCCTAGCATTGACCTTTCTGAAGACTCGTCAACGCCCGTTTTAGTGGCTCGGTATATTGGTAAGACAAGAGAAGGTCAGCAATGGCGGCTGTAACCTGGCGCGTGTGCAAAGCGTCTATATATGAAGGACAAAATCAGCGCCACCCAGAAATCTTTCTGAACAAATAGATTTTCAATTTTGGCAACAACTCAATAAGTGGCACAATCGGCCATAAAAAAACATACATATATATTTAAAAGAACGTGCTAATGTGTTTTTTTTTTCCTGACTTCAGACAAAACTGAGCAACGTTTACTGGAATCAGACGCTGCTGATTTGTATACGCGATAAAAATCTATCTTGTTTACAGTAACATTACATTTGGAGTGGTAAGACATATACAGTATATTAGAAGTACATTCTTGAGTCTAAAAAGTCTGAGTAATCTTCGGAAAGGGATGCGGCAAGTGGTGGCGGCGCTGACGTCGCCGGCGCGGCGCGCTGGGCAAGAGGCTAAACGAGGTTTAACGGCACCACCGCCGCCGCGGAGATCAAGATGCTTGTTGATCAAAAAATATTGACTCGCCGACGATTATGTTGGTGCCACGATGAGGCAGGAAGCTTTTGGAGCACGATGAAGTCTATATTTCCAGTGGATACTTCACCAATCGGAGGATTTCGATGGATTACTCGGAGCACAAAGCGAGAGCGTCAAATCTCGCGGCGTTTTAATTTGGAATCCAATCTGCTGAAGAACGCTTCAAAGCAGCGACCTCGAGCTCTCGTGTTTGTGGCATTGGCTGCAGACAAAGCGGTTCCTCGAAACTGTGCCACTGTTTCCCTTTTTATATGACAAGACGCAGCCAGACTGCCTAGATAAAGACGCTAAGAACAACCACTGGGAAATTATCGGAGATAAAATCGGAATAACGGGCGAGTTTCTCAGTGGCACTTGTCGCATGTCACCCGCGTTGTGACAAATGTCGTGTTGATTTGGTGACTCCCGAAAGTAGCCTTCATCTTTGTCGCGCAGTCGAAGCAGCAAAGCACTGACCCGTTTCTTGGTGTTTCGGTAACACCAACTCGGCCGGACCCAAAACTTGCGCCTCCTTCCCTTTAGAGTGAAGCGACATCGCAAGATCAACGAGCAGGCTAGGATAATAACATTCACGCTGATCACCAGGTTATCATGGATACCTACCATGTAGGCAGCAAGTGCGGTCTCGATGCTGATATATGCGAAAGATAAGAGCCGAAACGCAAGAATTTAACGAAGAGCAGACGACGAAAGAGCAGAAAATCCGACGGGAGGCGCGCGCGAGATCGCGAGAGCCAGCACTATCTCTGTTTCACCTTACGTTGTACCGCAGCGAAAGCTCAGAAGCGCGAGCTCATAGCGTTTGCAGCTGAACTTATAATAGTGCACGAGAGCTTGTGCCGCCGAGATGTGCCCTAGAGCAAGGAGCTCGCGCTTGTAGCCTTTCCTGCGGTGCATCATAAGGTGAAATAGAGCAGATTGTGTCGAACCGGAACCGAACCGAAGCCGAAAACCGGAACAGAACCGTTATTTTTAGCCGAACCGG